>JARQTJ010000420.1:0-67648 GCA_030142635.1 Trachelus troglodyta | reverse complement strand
CCGAGAGCGTAGCTTCTGACCAGGGTGGCGACACGAAGGGAACCAGAAATCGAGAACGTTATCTGTATCGGTAACCGAAGTCGCCTTGTGACCGGGATTCGAAAAATCACGTCACAATGGATATTTGAAACCTTCTAAGACTGAAAGATGCAATTGATATGAAACAAGACAGACTCTGAGTTTTTTAAAAATTACAGCAGCAGCTCGACGCAGGTGGTTATCGGCCGACCAGTCAATGTCCTGCTAGGTTTGCAGTGGAAGAGCACGTGTGAAATTGAAGTTTAAGCACGAGACACCGGGAGACACGTAGAGAGAGGGAGAGGGAGAGAGAGAGACAGAGTGACACAGTTGGGTAGGTGGATGATGACGGAGGCACGAGCGAAATGCTGGACTCGAGTATCGAGCGGCACGTTTCTCGGGATAGCAGCCCTCCATTACGCAACACATACACGCTCTCCAACACAGCCTCCTATCTCCAAGATTCACCGTAACCCCGGCCCTCCCGCCCTCCTTCCTCTCCTTGTCCTAGCTATCTCTTTCCTATTCTGCTGCTGTCTGTTGACGCGCAGCTCCTGAGTTTTTGATTTTATGCGTCTACCTGACCCGAACGGGGGCCGCATTATCGTCACAGATCCAACCGAAGAAACAGCGATTCTAGGTCGCCATCGACGCTTTCGCTAGTCGAACTTTCCCTCCTGTTTCCCCTGTTGACAAAAGTATCAAAGTTTTCGGGTTACTTCACGGGCAGTCGCGACGACGGAACCGTCACAGTTCGGAACGGGCTACGGGGCTAATAATGCTTGCGAAATTCGTTATACGCTGCACTTATCGCTTATATGAAAATATGTGTTATTTCTCGATTTTGTTTGATGCCAATTGATCTTCTGATCACGATAATTCTCTTTCTCTTCTCTTTGCAAACGTGTCCACAGATTACTAAAACGCTTAACTATTGGGAAACTCTTGATAGCGATTCCACCTTGCCTCCCTCGCAGTGAACTTTCAGTTTCTAACAAAGAGTTTCGAGCCGCAGAAAGACTACAGCTACAACGGTGCTACGTATTTCTGTTATGAGACGCGACATCGTAGCGCCTCTGTTGGTGCATTGCTGAAGCCTGAAATAGAGAGACAAAGAAGAGAAAGAGCACGAGACCAACCCTTGGTTGGCTGCGTTACGTGAAATTTAATTGCATTGAGCGAATCGTGTGTTCGCTCGTGACATCCCTTCGATCATTAGTGTCTTTTTCGTGGATATCGTTTCAAAGGGAACAAAAACAAAAGAAGTCTTGGACAAATCACTTGGGTGGAGAGAACAACAAAATAATCTCATTGAGAAATCCCAAATCATAAATCCTTTCGTTTAATAATTCATAAATTCTTAAAGATAATTCATTATTGGCAAACGTCACTTTCGATATAAATTGATTTTTAGATCAAGAGGTTTAATTATGCTATCGATTTAAGGGAAATAGTTGATTGGCTTCCTTCGTAATCGAAGCGCCCCCTGATGGCGAAATATGGAACATGTTGCAAAGCACTTTGCAAATTCTTATTTCCCGACTCGAGCGCCTACAAGTAAGGGCTTTGTTCGAAGAAGACACTCGCAGCACTCGTTCGATATGCCGCAGGGAAACCAATTTGGCCACTTGGAGAAAAGTAGACGTCTCGAGAAAGTTTTGGATTTTACAGCGGCAATCGGTTCCGGATACATCGCAGATAATATTCTAAAGACCCGATGGATTCTCTTTTGGAAGTGATTCCTCAATTGAAATGGGAAAACAAGAGGCGGACACTGAACCGCCGGTTACCGTGTATCACGAGTTGGCAGTGAATTGCCAGTGAACTGCCAGGGACTAGAATGACAGCGCAGTATTCCGAAGTTAGTTCCGGCTTGCGATTACCGAGGGCCATTGGTATTGTAACTTTAGCCGGATACCCCGGTCTCGGTGTTCCACGTTATACGTGTGACATTGCACGTGTCCTGCGTTTCACGATAAATTTCTCTAATGCTGCCTAGTCAGGACTCGATTTGCATTGTTGCGAACCCACTAATTACCGTAATCAATCATAAACTTTGTCACAGCACCAAGCTGGTGGAGGGATATACATATTTATAGACGAAAGTACGAGTGATGGCGTCCTTGTCGACGCTTTCACATTTCAACATCCCAATTAATGCGCGTTTCCGGGTACGTTTCTTCATAGTTTTTCTATCTGTGCTTCCCGTACGGTATAGAAAGTTTTCGCCTCTGTGAGTCGCGCGTTGCTCTCGCAATATCCTTAAAGACCTACCAATTTTCTCCGTATGTTTCGGAGATGCAGTCCCGAACCAGCTCCGGCGAGCACTCTCAATTTATTAATTGCTCGAGGGATTTCGATTTTATAGCTCCGATTCGTTTTGTTACGTTCTCGATTATTTGCACTCTACATGTAATCGGCACTATTTACCCGAGACTTACACTCCGACCCAACCCTCCTCTCTAACTCGATCTAGCAGCCTGCGCGGCCGTGCACTTACGTGACCGTTCGCTCACGCTCGTGCGTTTCCAGTTTGCGTTTGCTGATTCTAGGCGAGCCCAAAAATTGCGATACCTACGGTTGCGTTCATACATTTTGCGCCTCCCCAAAAAAGCGACAGGATCCGTTAAGCTATCGTCTCTCCTGATAAGTTCCGTCAGAGCTCTCATTTTGGCGGAGTTGAGACTGTTTCACCTCAACTCCCAGGTTGTACCAGCTCGTCAGTTACCGGTAAAAAGAAAATTGGCTGGCGCTCCCGCCTGGCGCGCGGATGCATGGACGAAGGGTGGACTGGCTCGAAAGTGACGTAGGTTAGCTCTCGGATTTACGTTATCGGTGTCCAGTCAAGGAAATACGTTACAACCTATTTCTTTCACTGGGGTAAGCGAATCCCTCTAAAGCCGAGTTGATTTTTTTCATTAAAATGGGACAAATTTAGGAGACGAACAGCGGCGCGGGGCATGAGGCTTCGACCTCTTAATTACGCCACAATTATAGCCTATTTTCCTGGAAGTTTTAGTTAGCAACGAAGATCCCCTCGCACAGCAAATTCCGGCAGCATTTCCATCGCCCCATTGCCCCTTCGCCCTCAGCGCTAGAAAACTTTAATACCAATTGCCCAACGTTACGGCATTACGGCGTTTCTCTCTTCGAGCATATAAATGCTTTACCCCTTTTTTCTTCTACTCGAGAAATGTATAGATATTGCTTTGCCTTCCCCTTATCTCTTGATTTTTGTCAAAATACGAAGTTATGTTATAGTTAAGGCTAATTTCGATGGTTAATTGCCATTGCTTTGCTGAAGAAAGGTTTTCGAAAATTTTACTAAAAGTCTGGAGAAAATTCAAAATTCTATTCCTCGAGGAATTCCGATAAACCAAACTGTTAATAAATTAACAGGAAGAACGCTTGGTCTAGTTCTTTTTTGAGATTCTGAAAATATGCGGGACGGTCGAGTCTCCGGATTGCGTACCCAAACAAATGAACGAACACAAAGGACGAAGTGCAGGAGGAGACGGAGGTTCAAGTGGGCGGAACTCGTAATTAGAAGATCCCAGAGAATGAGGGCAAAGTGCACGAGATGGAAAAAGACTAATTTGTTAAGATTAAGCAAGGAATCCCCTAAAGCTCTCCTTTTGCTTCTCTTCCAGAAGCGTCACAAGTTGTTATCCTGAAGCGTCCATTTGAAGAATAAGTCCTTCTCTCGCTTCTACGTTCCCTCATCCTCTTCTTAATTCCTGACCCTCGATTTGCCCGAAGGCAGGCACAAAAAGGGATTCAGTCGCAGTTATTTTTCGAATAAGTATCATGGGCGACGATCCCGACGTCACACTTGTCAGACTGTTTCTCAAAATTGAAATCGAATATCAAAAAGAAAAAGGAGTTCGCAGAGAGTGAAAAATACGTAGTAGCAATACACCATATCACTACGAATTTCGAACGTGAGGCCGACATAAAGCTTTTCAAAAGTGAGTCAATCGAGCCGTCGACTAACAAGTAGATTTTCTTTGCCTAAAAACTTGAACCTTCTGCCGCAGTAAACGCTAATATTAATCCGTGACGTCAGAACTAGCCGCAACATGCGCGGCAGTGGCCAGTGGTGCTCATTCTTTATTATTTGGTTAGGCGGCGTTTATACATATTGTACATAATACATATTTCTACCTTTCCGTATTATTGCTACAGTCGGTTCGCTTCGGGCGATCCTTTGATAACCTTCCGTTAAAGTCCGTGGTACGAACTCATTGTTTCTTCCACAGTCCTCGCTACATCTGTCCAGACCTACTGACAATGAATTGTCTATTTTTTATGCCCTGCTATTTAACCCCTTAACGCGCATACTCGAATTAATTCGAGCGCGCTAAACCGGCCAAATTGTGCACACTCGAATTAACTCGAGCGCTATTTCTATTAAATTTTGAACAATTTTGCATCTTTTTTTTTGGTTTTAGTGAAAATAAGGTTCAAATATGTATTTTTTCAAATAAAAAAAATTGTTTTTTTTGGCCAGTTTTTTTCAAAAAAAGTGTGCGTTAAGGGGTTAATCGCCAATCATACAACAAATATGATCATTGGCGTTCGATATTAAACCTTTCACACCGAGAGTGAACAAGTAAAAGGCGCAGACGTTGAATGTGTCATGAGTGATCGTTGAATTTGTTGCAAAAAGTAAAAACGAGTTGCAACAGAAGTTTCCCAATGTACCATCAAACTCTCGTCTGCGAAGCAGGATTATTAATGCGTTCCGCACCCCGAGGATTCGATTCAACCATGTTGCATTCAGCTCGGTTGAATTTCATCTCCATTTGCTTTTCCTTTGATGCTTAAGACCCGTTGACCGGCTATGCAGTCTGATCGCAAATTCGTTGCTCCGTTACGTCTCTGGAAGCAAATTCATTTTTGTCCTGTTGAAGAAATATTTCACCACTCTCCCTTCTTCCCTCCGCTCTTTTTACAAAGTAATAATTTATCACCGATTATCCTTACGCCTGATGTCTAGTGACGCCTGACCAAAATGCACTATCGTTCCTCCTCCTCCTCCTCCTCCTCCTGCTCCTCCTCTACCTCCGGCGAGTGCCCGGCGCCATCGAAATGATCAAAAACTCGTTTGGCGAGGCCATCTTACACTCGTAGGCTGCCTATTTAAGCGCAGGACGCGCGAGAGTGAAGATCATTCGGTTTAATAGTTTCAATGGTTTTAATTGGTTGAATCTAGCAGCTGATCCAATGGGACGAACAGGTACATCAGGGAGAGAACAATGTATCCAGGATAGAAGAACAGCAGGACAGCGGGACAAGCGCTCGAATCCAATGAACCCAATGAACCCAACGAACCCAACGAACCCAACGAACCCAACGAACTCGTGTGTGACCGTGACAGTCGTGTATTTATTAGAAACTCCCGCAATCCATCTTTACGTGAAGCTTCATTCGCTTTTCCCTCTTCTATCTCGCGTCATGCCGAGAATAGAGGTAGCCTCTGGCAGGGGTTCGGCACTGTAATCGTGCAGGGGCGCACGGTCGGGCGAAGGGAGAGGGGCAAAAACTGATTGGAAAATCGATAGCAGGTAACGTGTGTACGAGGAAACCGGCAACTAGTGCCACCTCTGCGTCAACGTCCTCCTCGATTTGCCTTCGACCGATGCTACTTCTGCTTCTGCTTCTGCTTTCGCTTCGCAGATAGAAAGTGCAAGCCATGGGTAAGCGGAGAGAAATTTCCATTGAAAGGAAAAGTAGTTTGGCCGTCTCGATTGCTTTTCATTACTTCTTAACCTCTCCGCATTCTTGTGCCTTTACCAGCATGAAGGTACTCCTTCCTTCCTCTTCGGCCGCTTTTGATGCCGTTCTCCCGTCGCCTGCCGCTTTACTCGTTATAACTGCCATCGGAAATAATGAAGTTACGAAGACAAAAGTACAAGGTAATAATAGGGAGGATCGCGTAGAATTAGAGAAAAATCATTTCGAACTGGTAATAAAATAATTAGGAAAGATGCATTGATCTCCTGCGTCCAAATGCTTCGTTTTCGGTGCGAAAATCACGGGCCGCAACATAAGGACTGATAAGAACCCTACGGGTTGCACATGTGGGTGGAAGGGGAAGGCTTGTCCGGGAAATGAAAGGAGGAACTTTGTTAAGGCATACCCAAACTCCTTTGAACTTTTCTCTCTTTCTCTCCTGGTAGCTACAAATATATCATGTGTATTCGAGTATAAATGTCGTGCTTAAAGATTTACCGTAGGCATCCCTCACTGGCTCATTTTAATTACGCGCCCGACGCGCCCGACGCGCCCTACACGACCTTCCTTCTGCTCTCCTCATTCCCTCTTCCTGTTGCTTATTTCGCTTCTTGTCCGAAGTAACGAGCAAAGACGACGGTGCGGCGTGTCCTCCTTGCACGATGGGCGCAACAGCTACGTGATGGCCTTTCGTTATTACTTTTCGAACGTTAATCCACTACGAGAGGAGAAAATGAGCAAGTAACAAGTATTTCTGGTAATTATTCTCAAATGGTACTGTAGACCTATGACGGCCTTTTAGGATTTATAAATACTCGTAAAGTGTTACAGCTTTTAGATGACGTCGTCGGATACTAGTATTTGATACGCTAATATGGAAGTGAGTACTGACTGTTGGGGTGATACCGAACTCAAAATTAGCTGTTAAAAATATGATCCGACCATTAGTTTCAAAACTATTGATGTTTCAAGTTGACAAATCTCGTTTTAGCAGCCAGCGACACGAGGCCGAGATCCATACGAAGCGAAACTGCCGACGTCCGCCTCGCTAGAACGCTCGTTTCTTTAAGTGTCGGTGACGTGCGCGCGGAAAAGTAGCGTGAAATGGCCAAGTATACCGCAATCTCAAGAGCGTGAGGTTGAATCTGTATTTCCATACAAAATTTTAAGAACGAAATTGATTACTGTTTCGATAACGCTAACGTTTGTTTGAATAGGTTTATTATACTTCAAAATAATTATTGACGATTTTTCTCTGCTGGTCAAGAACATTGGTGAAGAAATGGCCAATATTTGAACAGTCATGTCCGAACGTGCTCGTTTTATCATTGTAATCAAGCGTACAAGAATTAAACTGCGGATGATTAATTTATAAGTACAGTTATAATAGTGAAAACATTCGCTTTTCTTTTAATTCATCAAGTAATAAATATCGAAATTCTCTCATTTATTAACCATCAGCATCAAAATCAGCGCTCAACAGTTTAATTCGATGAGATAGATTGATGAGAAACGAAGAGAGAATGATATTTCTTTGAAATCCAAGATTCACCATCTGACCTAGCCTTTATACTAAATTACCGTTAATACGAGTGAATATTGCATAACTTGTTAAGAATGGCCCGAAATTACTGCTTATAGGCCGCTTAGCTGAGAATTAAAATTCATACGTCATTTAATAGTCACCCGCAGCCTTTTATGCGGGGATCCATTAGGCTTAACAATCATTTCGCCAAAGTAGTTATGCAATTAGGCAGTTAGACAGCCAGACAGTTAGGCGAGACCGTCCACCTGGCTAACTTCGATTTTAGAGCGAGACGTCGACGCCTCAATTTGGATATTTTGACATATGAATCCTTCAAACGGATCATTGAATTCGGTTTCAACCGATCGGCCTTGACGAACGAACGATCCACGACGTCCTCGTTCCATTACAATAATAACAAAGAAGAGTAAAAATATTTAAAAAAATTATTAAAATTAGTTATTAATTCATTAGTCGTTTTTCATGCGCGGCATTTCTCTTTACGCGTAAGACCCTTGTAACTTATATTTTTGAAACGTATTTTGGGTGATTCTGTGTGATTTGAATGTAACTCCATTCTGTTGCGTCACACTGGCGTGCGATTGATTGTAGGAGCCCAGTCCCCCATTTTGGTCCCATTACACTTTCGGACTCTTCCAGCATCAAGAGGTTAATTATTAATATTTTTATTAATGCTACACCAGCCGTTTCTTCATTATATTTCAAAGATTAAACTATATTTTTATGTTTAAAATACTTGATGACACTGTACATACATATTCTAATTGAGCAATCGAGCCTGTTTCCAATAGCAGCTAATAGGAGCTTCAGAAATTCTGGCACAAGTGGCTTCTGTTTGAGCCCGTCACAACACAAAACTGAACCGGCAATTGGTTGGTTGGTTCGAGGAAAATATTTTTAAAAGAAGCAACGAATTAGCGCTCTCCGTCCTGTGTGCCGATCAACTGCGATTTGCTGTGTGACTTGCTGAGCCCGCAAAAGTGCGTGCGCTACGTTTTTCTTAACATTTAATCAGACATTCGGCTCAACTCACCGGATTGCTCAGTGTTGGTCTGTCAGATAGCACTGGCTATTGGTGGAAAGAAAGACTGCTGGAACTCGACTATAACCTTAACCTAAGCTACCTTAAGCAAGCAGTGCATCCTACTCGAGTCGTCGATGCTTTCGTTTCTAGAATACTTGAAAATATCGAAAGAACGTCGCGAAATTTTATCGTCCTTGAAGATTTCATTGATTTCCGCGTAATTGTTCTTTCTAATTAGTCTCAAAAGGACTCACGTGGAATGAACTTATATCGGAACAAGTACTGGAGGCACGATCCAACGTGTTTAAGTCGCAAGAGCCCTTATCTCGTTTTGAGCAAATCCTCAGTTTTACGTGCATACCAATACGCTTATACTAATAAATTTTCGAGGTGAAATATTTATTAACAGGATTGTTCAAGGCAAACGTGACAGGCGCACTGTTGGCTCTACTACGGTGCTGAACCGAGCGTCGTTTCGATAGTTGCTGCCGCCTTTGTCTTGAATAATCCTGCGATCACAAAAGAGCTTCGCTATTTTTTGGGTAATCTTTAAAGCTAAAACTACCCGTCGTGTCTTGGTTCCGAGAGAGCCTGCCACTATCCGAATCGATCGATGCAATCGATAAAATTGATTCAATCGACTCGCCTGTGGGCGTTTACGTGACATAGACGCAACGAGAGGCAGCAAGAGACTCGCACAAAACTGCTCTGCTACGGTATACTACAGCATTAAAGCTTGCGTTACCATTAAGCTACCAAAGATACGGAATGACTTTGATATAGTAAATATAATTGCTGCGGCATAGGACTAATTGTAAGTATTCAGGGCTTGAAAAAAAAAAGTGATGGCAATGCCGCTAACCGTTAATGTAACTCTTGGTTGCGCTGGTGACGTTACTAAATCTCAGATTAACACACCATTGGTATTTACCACTTTGCCACTAGGAAGGAACAACGATGGGAGAGACGGCAGCGCCAATTACAGAGAGAATACTTTGGAGTCAAGATCAGTGGCGTTTTTGCAGGGGCTCCTCACGCTTATAGCGACGACCCCACAAGCTGTTGCTTCCGTCGCCCTTCTTCAGGCATGTCTTTTCGATCACTTCTTTTTTCGGTGTCTTGAGGTCATAGGCCAAGCCGAACCAAGACATCACTTCGATGAATGCAGTCGTGGGATTGAGACCGTACGCACCGAGTTCGGCCGCCTTGTAGTCCCATGGGAAGGAGTGGTGGTAGTTGTGCCAACCCTCCCCAAGAGTGAAGAACGCTACCGTGGGGTTCTCGGTGGGTTTCACCAGCCTGCAAAAAATTATCGAGAAAATCCTTTTTTACCAGGAACAACAATATTTTCGAGATTAAAAACTAGATAAGCTCGAGAGGTTTTCGTCTTGGCCACGGACTTTGTCCTTTACGAAGATCCGCTGGGCAGTTGCCCAGCATCTTTTTCTACGAACCTTATCACACTCTAGTTATTTCGAAGCAAGATAAGGAGTAGTTAGTAAACATAATTCTCCATACGAACCCTCGCACAAGGTTGATTGCACGTGAGCGAAATAAGGTGTGAAAATGCATATACGTATGTTGTACATATAACTGAATATCTAATGTGTGTGTGTGTGTGTGTGTGTGTATAGCTCAGCTTAAGATTTATTTTCTTAGCAGCCTTCGGTCTCCGAGACGATAAGACTGTTCTTAGCTGATGTAGTCATGTATCTCCTCCTCGCGGCTTACCTGTTGTACGGTCGGTTACCCCACATGTGAGCGAAGCTGTTGACCAGGAACGTCGCGTTAAGGAGCCAGACGTAGCGAATGATAACGGCATGTATGCTGATGTACCAAGTCTCATTCCAGCAATATACAGGAACTAGGGTCGGCAGGACGAAGCACAGGAGAAGCATAATCGGCGTGTAATATCTAAATGTGTCGTTAGGACTTGGAATTAGATTATGCGCCTCCCATCGATATAATCTCCTTCATCGTACTCTACTTATATGGACCCTACTCACTTGTCAGCAAACTGGATTACGGGATCCGCGAGGATGTCGCTCATATCGACCTTGGTACCGTATTTTTTAATGGCCGGATGACGTTTCATCATTAGCCAACCAACGTGGGAGAAGAAGAAACCGCGACTGGCGTCGTGGGGATCCGCTGGCGTCTCGGTGAATCTGTGGTGAGTTCGGTGGTCGCGGATCCATTTGTACAGACACGTCTACGGTGACAGGAAGAAAACTTTCAATCGTTACGTATTACTTTCTTCTTTATTTTTCATTGGTATTCAGCGAGTTTCCTGCGTCTTCACTGAGATTTCCTGTTACGCGGCGCATGGTGATACGTTTGACAGGGGGAAGTGGTGGGGGACTCGCGAACAACACGATTCAGTACTTTAAGTGCGATTCGGTCCCGTACTTGGTTTTTCGAATAAGAAGAGAGTCGATAGACTGATGTGAGAGTAGAATTTTTCATAAATTGCATCGGTCGCAATCACCAGCGAAATTCCGTTCGCGGTTAATGATCCATTATTGCTGTGGGGCGGTAACTGATAGGCGAGTGCATCCTCCTTAACATTCCTTCTGTGTATATATGTATATACATATAGTATATGTATATATAGCGCTTGGCTCGCATACATATTTGTAGAGTATGAACAGATGCAGGCGCACAGGCGCACGGTTTCGTGGAAATACAGAATTACATATATCTTAAGATCACGCGAATTTCAGCATCATCTAATTTGAATTCTTCTTTAATAAATTCTGCGGCATGTCTCTGCGTGGATGCGCCCACAAAGAAAATGTTTAAAATCGCGAAAGGTCCGTTCACTCGATAAGGACTCTTATCACAGGCGGCAGGAGAAGAAGAACTAAGCTGCAGCGTGGACAGATAAGAATAGCGATTCCGATAAGATTTCAGGTTGGGGGGAGTATGGGTTATCTCTCGGAGGGAAAATGGCTCGGCGCATCAATGTAGAAGTGACAGAGATTAGAATGGCCGAAGGAGGTGGAACGCTAAGAAACCGGCGGTACGGATCTGCCGATTGCAGGGTGGAAAGACGGGAGAGCCGAGGAAAAGTGCTAAACCGGCAAATTGGCCATTGCATTTAAATCCACTTTCCACAAAATGATTATTGGATTTCACTAAAGACAGATTATCGCGGCCCGAGGATCGGCGGAGGCCAGTTGAACCTTTAACACGTCTCTCCCGGAATGCCGTCCAGTCGAAATCAGTACTTGGCGCTTCTGAGTTGACTTCGAGGCGATAAAAGGTATTAGTTAGTACCGCCTGAAGAATCGTACTACACGGAGAAAAATGAACGGCTGTGCCAACCAAATATCTGGCTATTAGAGCTATATTCGAGTTTGTCGGCACAACGGAATTACTGTCTAGTTCCAACAGCTAAACAGCCTTCTGCTTTACGTCGTCTGCTTGTAGGATCGAAACGGTATAGCTGTGGGAACTGACCGATAGAAATTAAAAAAAATAGAAAATCATAAAACAATGTCGCACGTGTCGATGCCGATCGTCAACGCTCTCTCAACCGGCCGTTTAGCTCCTGCATCGGCGCGTATAGCTCCCACAGCTATACTGGAATTCTTACTGCACCCGACTAACGAAATTTCTCCAGTAACAAAAGCATATCGTTCTGAATAATTCCTCGCGTGGTTACAGTAACGAATACATGGACAACAGAACGATATTGCTATTATAGAAATACGCGTTGCTTATGCAACTATGTTCATTGCTATAATAAGAAATATGGATGTAACAATAGGTACTTTGCTTACTTGCCAGAGCCGTTCATTTTTCTCAGTGTAGCTGAAAAATGTTTGTTACCTGGCCAGCCATGCAGTAAAGGTAGGCGAGGAATATCCTGAGTGGAAGCTTCGCCGAGTAGCTGCGATGCGCCCAGAGACGATGGGCTCCCGCTGTGATTCCCAATCCCGCCATCACGCCGTACATCGGACCTCGAAGAGAGACAAATAGAACACTATACATAGGCGTAATTCGAAATACATTAGACTGCTATCTCTCATTCTTTCATTGTCCTTCGTTTCGAGTCCATTCAGCGCATTTACACTGATCGTCAGAATCATTTATTCCCCATCTCTTTCCTCTCGTGTACTGTTCCACCAGCTAGAAGTAGTAATAATCGAAGAGGTAGGATCGCCCGCCGTCGAAAATCTTTCAGTTCTTGACGCCAATAATTACGGTGGGAAATTGGGGGGGGGGGGGGAGGGTACGTGTCAAAACCTCTAGGCGCAGCTGTTACATTTTATTTGCAGGCTATTATGCTGCAACTGGCCGACGGACACTACGGGTTGGGGTGATAATTTCGGCTGATAAGAAAAGAGGTTCTTGTACGCCGAGCCTCGATACCACTTTGATAATCCTTGGAGCATCGTTCGCAGAGGATCCTCTACTCTATGACGGTACTTTACATGGCTTTCCTTGGTTTCCTTCGAATCCGACTTAAAATCAGAATTTCACTTTGGTTGTTATATTGACAAATTACGACTACCCCCTAGAGTTAAGAGCCCGTGAGCCTAAAAGTGTCCTTACTACCCATTGAGTCTTTTCGATCGTTGGCACACGCGGTGGTACGTGGAAATTTAGAAAACGCGAAATAGTAATCGGAAAGCGTTAATCTCGTGGGATGGTTTTACACGAATGCATCTCCTTTGCATTCTTTAAGCAGGTCCATCCAATAGTACTGGAATCAGTGTCCAACGTTTTTTAAATTGGAGCATCCGGAGTAAGAAGATTCCTTTTTTATATAGTAAAGAATCTTTTTGAGAAAGTGTAAAAGAGTAAAAAGAAACAAGCGTCTCCAAGGAAGTATGTAAATCGACTTTGAACAGAGTATAAACTTTAAGCTATACGAAAAACCAGCTTTTCCTTCAGCAACATGCAGCTTCGTTTTTTTTCACCTTCCTTAATTTTCTTTCATATTCCCATTAGTCTTCGAATAAAGTCTTCCATCTCTTCTCGTACATTCCGAATCTCGAAGTAGCTGCCTTCGCCTTGTAGACCATAGTCTATATTAATGCTACTCACTCCATATCCAAGTCCAGAATTTGGCCTCTTTGTAATTCGTAGCGAAGGAGTGGACTGCGAGAACGTGGAGAATGGCGATTCCGACGACGTTGCGCCAGATGAGTGGCTGCACCCCCTGGGACACCTCCTCCGGAAGCGGAATCGGCTCAGAAACGGGGGTGCTCCCCTCCGTATTCGATTTCTTTGGCGGCTCCTCAAACTGCGTCACTGTCGAGGAGTACATCGCTAATGCTCTTGCTAACTGTACAAAGAACGATACAAAATTATCAAATAAATATCATAAAGTAAATCAATGGAAGCACAAGATTTTATAACGCAAATCTTTTACGACGTTCAATCTAGCGGACACGCGGAGGCTAGTTGCTACCCGGTACGCTGCGCAGGTACATAATAATATAATATTTAGAAGCAAGCGTTGCGTCGATTCTTTAATTTCCCAATGACTTTTATTCATTCGTCCGATTGTACGTGAGACGCATTGACAACATCATAGTTTTCACGTACAGAGGGCTCTTGCAAAGGAAATAAATCTGTTACCCAATCCCCTCTGCTCCTCTGCTCTTTTGCTCTTTTGCTCTTCTGCTCTTCTACTCGCGATTCCATCTTATGATATTCAACGTTCCTCGCGTCAACTTGAATCGACTTCAGAAAATCCGCACTTCCTTAATCAGTTACTGTTCAATATATTGTAGATTGTCGCGGACCACTAGACAAACCTGTCATTCGAAGAGAATCAGCATTTGGCGTTTCGATCAATTGGAACACTTTTCCGATTAAGAGTGTCAATTCAGTAAATTCAGGAGAGGAGCTTCAGGAGAGTGCCATAGGGTAGGGTGGAGATCGAATATTGGATCAGAACTTTGAGGATTCGAAAAGAGATTTGATCTTGCATAATGGAGAAAGTTTGATCGAGTGCGTCGAGCATACGAGCGGTTCTCTCTGACAAGTAGGAATGCAGCCGGCCAATCGTAAGGTTCCCGATACTCCATCTACTTTCATCTTGAAGGTATCAAAAACGCATCGAGGTAAGAAGAAGAAGAAGAAGAAGAAGCATAAGAAAGGCACGCGTATGCATTGTTGCACCGACAGATTTGAAAGCAACAAAACCAGCAAAATCGTTCTCATTGCATTGGCACTGTGTATATGAAAAGTCATTAATCTTGTGGCATTTCAGAAATAAGAGTTATTCTAAACGCGAATAATGATTGTATTAATAGAAGCATAATGGTAATCGTTTGAACATGAATCTCGTTCTTCAGCCGTGGAATCATCAGTACCCACCTTTCTCTCCATTAATCTCTACATTCTCCGCCATTGCGTCTTGCCCGCTTTTCTCCTTTTTTTTTCTTCACTGCGACTGACTGCGACTGAGAAAGGCCCTGTTGCATGTAATTCGTATCGCGAACATAAAATGCCATTTGAAAGTGTTCGGATCGATCCTGGGCGATTTCATTAGATTGACTTTTTATAGTGCAGAAGGGAACCTCGTCTAGATTCCAGAATGCTTTTTCTCGTCGCTTTCCTCGCTCTAGTCTTTGCTGTAAATTCTTTACACTCATTATTGGCTCTTCTCATACCGAAATGGCAGAGCCACATTTTACGAAAGATCATTCGCCTTGAAAGACTTTAGAAGAGGTTAATGAAGCGATAAGCGTCGGTCAGACCGAGAACGCCGGATATTTATCGGGGGTTGACGGGCCGCAGCTCACAGCTTCTGGCTGTGAAAACTCCTGTTTATTATCTTAACGACGATACGTAATCGCAGGTAATACTGGAAGATGCGGACTCGTAGACGCGAGCGGCGTGCGACGTGCGTTCTTTTGCCGCGAGCAAAGTTCTTTTCTTGTCTTTTCTCGTAAATTAAGTTCTCCGACTTTGTGAAGATCGGATCAGGATGTAGATAAGTTCTCGCTGCCTGCATTACCAATGATTCCAAGTTCTAAGCTGCCGATGCCCTTTCTCCTTGCCGATCCATCGTTGATCCATCGGTGATCCATCACAGCACTGAACGCCACGATTTTCTCTTGGCTCCTTTCCGATATACATATAATACATATTATGTAATAGCCCGGAGCTACGTCGCGGGCACCGCGACGCAACTGGACGCAGCGTCGATCGACCTCCGCTTCCGCGTTCTCACGTCTATACTCGCGCAGGAGAGTCGGTGCAAGTAATGCCGGCCGGCAGTAACGGCGGCTGCTTAACCCATGTTCTGAATTACGATACAGTGTGGCGCACTTTCGTTTTCTCAAACCACTTGCGCGTGTTACATGGGCGATCGATCGAACCAAGAAAAACCAAGAGACTTGATCGAGTCCCGACGCCTCACATTTCCTGCCGGCTTTCCTCGTAATGATCGCGATGACGATTTTGGTTCGAATGTATTTCTGTCTGTTCTCAGTGTATATAGAATTATCGTAGACAAGTGGGGAAGATGGTTAGGAGAGACGGACGGAAGGAGGGAAGGAATGAGCGGTTCCAATTGGGAAAATGGCTGAAACTGGCAGGACATGTGGTTACGGTCAAAACTAAATGTCGGCAGAATTGAGCCGACGCTGGGCATTCAAAGATTATATGCTATTTGCGAGTACCTGGAAAGTGGGTAGTGGGTAGTGGGTAGTGGGTGGGGGGAAAGGAGCAATTCGGGTCACTTAAACAATATTGAAAAAAAGTTAACTTCTCGACATGCGGCGCAGCATTGGCAACGCTTTCGCGCGATTGTTATGTAATTGACACAAGATGCCGAGCTAAGTTAATTGCGCAGTTATATTCCCTTTACAACGTATATAGTCTGGCTCCCGTTACTTAAACACGGACACCCATATGCAGTTCCCGTATGTCATCGTATGCGTTCGCGCCCTTATGCGTGTACCATGTCCACTGAGTTCCTTATATACATAGAAATCGAAGATTTCGAGATTCAATTGCTCGATAAGCATCGACGTAAACAGCACCGGTCCTTGACTGCGCACCCGAAAAAGAACTTCAATTACGCAATAAAAGAATTTTCTACTTTTTTTCGCCTTTCTGTGCCGAGCATCTACACGAAAGGTCCCAGCAGTTTTTCTAATCAATACGTTTTAGAACGAAGAGTCACACTCGCCTCGTACGTCAGTTCGGCTCGTTCGAACTCACTGTCAATGCCAACAGGAATAACGAATTCCTTAATTACGTGATGGACCGGAAGGCGGAGACCGTACGGAACATTTAGAAACATGGAAGTCGCTTGTCAGACATCTCTTGGGATTGTATACGTAACATTATAGATTATTAAGACCGAGAGTGGAAATTTCATATCGTTGAATCGCGGATTGTAGATCGTGGATCGTGGATCGTGGATCGTGTTAATGTACGGCGGCAGCGTAGAGGCGCGGATAGAAAGGTGATTCCGTTCTAAGCGAAGAAAGATTTACAGCCGATAGGCCACTTTTGAGAAAGCATGTGACGGCCCTCGTCTTACATAGGAAACCGGTTACCGCACGATTCGTGACTTCCGGTTGCAAATGCTCCAATTACGGAAAAGTAACAAAACTTGGAACTAAAGTGTTGCTTTTTACTATTATATTATCAGCCATGCGGTGAAGCGCAAGGATTCTTTCTTTGGCGTTTCAGATCTTATCGCTCTTCGAGTGTCGGGCAATACCGCGAAAGTTTATTTCTCGTGATCTGGATTCCTCCCTACTGTTTCGACTTTGGCACCGGAGCAGTGGGCATTGTAGTCCACTAGGAATTCGCTTTCACACACGAATTCGACACTTCATCTGACAGTTACGATCACCTTAAATCAATAGTGTCTCCTGCCTTTTTAGTTTTACGAGGGTCCTTCGATTCTTCTTGGTGCAAATACAAATTCCCCTCCCCCTCCCCTCCTCCTTCTCGTCTCCAACACTCATTCATCTTATCCCCGTCAAACGAAAAAGAAAAACCAGTCTTGATACCTAAGCAACGATTGACCTCTCTTTATATTTACACAGCTCTGCAATGCATGCGAATTGTAGGAAAAACGCTTTCCCTGTCGGCAAAACTTCTCTTTACAATTTCGCCGGAAATCTTTGGAAAATGTTCGGAAAAATCACCGAGTAAGTTGCTGACAAGTTGTTTTATGTTTTTCAAGTTTATGTCAAAGTCAGTCGCAATTACGATTCGCCTTAATGGCACCACACTGATCAAAACTGATCAGTAATTGATCGGTAACTTAAATGAAACAGTTTTATTCGGGCAGTTCAATTCTCAAGTTTGTTTACGCGCATCCGCGCCATCGATCCCTTGAGAATAATCACGAGTTGCACCCGAAGGGCCGAGAAAGTAAGTTCAGTGCTTTTCTCCTTTCATTTTCTTTTCTCTTTTGGTTTCTAGGTGCGCATTCACTAGATTTCATAAGGCTCTGGGCATTTTCTTTCATTGTAATCCCCGTACCTCCAAGGACTTAATAATACGGGTATAGCGAAAGAAAAGAAAAAAAGGAAAAAGAAAGAAAGTAAACTCAATAATCCTATATTGATGTCATAGACCAATTCTCCGACCTTGAACGGAAAAGAATCTATTTTGAGAGTGCAATTTTCCACTAGCCTAGAAACATCTCGTAGCTGTACTACTTTTCTGGATCCCACATGTTCACAAGACTGCAGTGTAAACTGCGGAACACATTATGAACCGATGGGTCGCGAAACAAGCACTAAGGAGTCCAGCAGTTTAAGGAATTTGCCAGTTCTGACCGACAATATAATTACAATACCTTAGTATAGAAAGGAGCAATGGTGTACTCACTGAGGCGCTTCTGGTAGATGGCGACGACCCGTGAAGATTGTTAGCAAATTTTTAAATTCTAAATGAGGCCACTTATTATCACTTATAGATTTTATAAAGTTGCTCGAAGGGTCAATGCAATTAATTGAAGAACGAAAGGAACCTTGTGGCTCATCTGGAATTTTCACGCTCATTCTCGTGCCACCACGGGGCTTATAAAGACTTGGGCCGGGCAATTCGAACGGGGAGCGCAGAGATGGTGGTGGCACAGGGCGCGCGAGGTCTAGCGAAACGCCAAGAGAAAGAGAGAGAGAGAGAGAGGCAATCGGTGAGAAGAGGAAATCTCTTTGGGGCCAAACTAACCTTTCTTTTAACGTTTCCTCTACCTCCTCTCTCCTGTCCCTCTACATCCTTTCAGGTAAATCGACTACAGCCCCCCCCCCCCCTGTAGCCGTTACCGTAGCTCCAACTGGCCGCAACGTCACACTCATCAACCTTACGACTCGGCGAACGATGGCTTAGAAATTTGGATACAGATATATGCGATCTCAGGCACGTACGCCTTCTCTCTATCTCCCCCCCCCCTCTCTATTACTATTTAAATAGTCTCTCTGAAAAACTTAGTCTACATTAATATTATTAAATTTACCTCAATGTAAAACAGAGGGGACTCTGTCCCAGAGCCAAATAAATCACTAATCTAATCTAATCTAATCTCTCACCCTCCCTCCCTCCCTCCCTGCGCTTCTGCTTCTCTGCGTCAATAATTCTGTTCTAAAATCTCTCATCCTTATTTGGCAATAATGATAACATAAGTTACATCCCCATTTCCCATATAACTGTGTTAAAAAAGTACGGTTCAAATATTTCGTACACCATAAAAAAATTCTCAAAATTCTTGGCGTTTGGCGTTGCTGTGGTTCCTCGCTACTTAGCAACAAATTTGTCTTACGAACCTCGAAATTTGCTTCGTTCCATTTCGTAGAATCAGCTTGAAAGTGATAATTGCAAAGATGCTCGAACTGGTGCAGCTTGAACACCCAGATTAGACTTACATTAATTAGCGCGAACAAAGTGGTGAACATAAAGTCTGCTTCCAGTCGAATTCTTCGAATTACTGCTTCAACGAGCAGATATAACAATATGTGCAAAAATATCTTATAATAACAATGCCATTCGGCTTAGCGTAGTTGGTACATATTCTTACTGAAAATTTTCAGTAAAATTAAATTCATTCCAATAACTGTTACATATCAGTAATGTGATTTTTAATGAAGTTAGCATAAGTTTCATTTCAATTTTATAACTAGCTGAAAAAGAAGTTTTCAGCATTAACATTTTCTGTGTGCATTTTACTTTCACCTACATGTCGAAGGAGTCGCGTGGACTGAAGAGTATTCTCGAGGTAATAGAAAATATTTGACAAGCATTTGCGTCACGCGCTACCAACGCTGCCTCCGGCATCCCCTCTCTCTCTCTCTCTCTCTCTCTCTCTCTCTCACTCTCTCACTCTCTCTCTCTCTCTCTCCTATGGGATCTGAGAGAGAAAGCAGATGCATGTAACGCTTTTATCGTCCACACCAAGTTACACAATACTTGTAGGTGACAGATTTTGGATTT
Organism: Trachelus troglodyta; assembly: GCA_030142635.1. Taxonomy (NCBI): domain Eukaryota; kingdom Metazoa; phylum Arthropoda; class Insecta; order Hymenoptera; family Cephidae; genus Trachelus; species Trachelus troglodyta. The sequence continues at coordinate 47,903 of JARQTJ010000420.1, read as the reverse complement.
ACCTACTGCGACAGATCTTTATTATTTCCTACATTATCATAGGATATTGCAGTTTTCAGTTAGTGCGTGATTTTTCTCAGCGAGTGATACCTCATAGGCATAGCTCTGACTGGCTTCAATCTGCCCATAGCAACTGAAAAACAAAAGCGAGAGAAGAAAACTCAGAATTCGTAGGTGTCTACGTTTCTGTTGATGCTTCGCTCTGATTGGTGAACATTGACTTGCTCCAGTTTAAAAACTAAGAGCTTCCGGAAAAAAGGAAGGTCATTTTCGTGATCAGTGAAGCCTTCCGAACCCCGCCATACCCACCTGGTCACATAGTTTCGGAACACCCTGTATATATGATGAACTAAAATACTTGCTGGGTCGAAAACACATTACTTTTTAAGTGTTATTGAAAAAAAGATATTAGAGATTAAATTGAAACTTTAATAAATGCTTATTATTCGTCATTTCAATGAAATATTTTGCGTTAAAATTAGTGAAACGTTTGAAAAACCAAAGGTTATGAAAGTATCTCGATGAGAAAAAGCAATAGGTAAAGAACACTAACAGGTTTAGAAAACCGCATTGAATCTGCTGATGCCATAACTTTAAAATAGCTTTTTTTATATGTATATATATTAGTATATTAGTAACTAAATATCGCCCTCTTACTTGTTTCATTCTCAACAAGTAACAAAAATGATATCCAATCGAAAGATTGATACCAATCTTATCGCATAGATAACTAATTAAACACGTAAATAAATATAACTCACTTCAGATTCTATGTATTATAAAACAGATGCATTTTTCAATTAATCGATTTCTTTCTGGGAAAATAAGTGGCAGTGCGTAACAAGCTCGTTTTCTCCTTAGATTCTGAGCAGTAGGTATGTGGCAGAATACATAACCGTCTTCCTCAGAGTTTGGGTTCTTGGTAAAAACGAAAAAATGATTGCAAATTATTGTAGCCGGCTGGGCCGATGAGCATTATTATTATTTCTGCAATGTACCTGGGTAGGGTTAAACGGTCGTTTCTTACAGTGGAATCTCCACGAGTCGAGCTCCTTCTGGTTTGCTGCTCACTGAGATACAGCTTACAATTAGAATTACTTTAGACTTGGTAAATTGATAAATTGATAAATTGATAAATAGATAGATACAGCTAAGTATAAAGCAAAGGCAGCGTCACAAGGGAGAAAAGTCCGGAGGGAGGTAATATTAAAATTAGCGCATAGATAATCTTGGCTAATTTCAGAGACGATTATGTCGAATTAGTCATGTCGGTCCAACCTAACCTAACCTCAAATATTCTAGAGCGGGATCGATCAGCAGACTTTTATTTTTCTGTGGAACGCACGTTGAATGAAAGAACTGGCCCGCCGAAAGGACAAGTGGATCTATGCAGACTGCGCGAAAGTAGTATTGACCTTACCTACCAACCTACCTGCCTACACCTATCATCGCACTAGCGTCAGTGCTGTCATTCCGGTCACTACGGTCACTACGGGCACTACTGCGTCAGTGTGTAGATGCCATTACCCATGGTTCCGTGTCTCTACGCGACACTCTCTATCAGCGATACTACGAAGGGTCCCCACTCCACTGGTCCACTCTGACCGAACATTCTACAGATCGGCGGCAACGCGCCCGCTGAGAGCCATCGAACCGTGGGGAAAGTCTTCCCCCCCTGTAGCCACGGTGTAACTTAGAAATGGAGCTCAAGGGAGACCCGACCACATGTGGAGTAACACAGTCGACTGTTTTTTTTTATTCTATTTATATCATTCTATGGTCGCTTACACAACGCGCCTAATAAGAGTCCTGAATAAACACATATGAGCCGGCGCAGGTAGTTCGCGAACTCATACACAAAAAATGATCAAGCGTAAAAAGAGAGCCAGCCTAAAAAGTGCCTCTCCATGTAGTGCCGTGGATTGATGAATGTGCCTGCGCTCAAATCCTCAATACAAAAATTTATGTGCGCTTTACACGGATATGGTAAACACGGTTGGTTCTTATTGCGTAAGCGACAGTTCTCCGAGAATTATTTGTATAATAGTATACTTTCTCGTTTGGACTCAGCACTTATCGTATGCATATATTATTATAGTGATGTAATTATCTAATTACTCAGTCCAAATATCTTCGCTGTCGTTGCCGCTAATCTTCATCGCCATCATCATCGTCCTCTTTTCCTCTTGTTTGGCTCTTATGCAAAAACCTTCGCGAATCCTAAGAGGATTCTTGACATCGGCAGGAATTTAACGCTTTTGAAGGATTCTGCAAATCCATTTCTAGGTGGTTGGACCATGGCGACACCGGCGAGGGACATTAGCCTGTGTTATCTTCAGGGACTAATTATCGTACCGCACAAGAGTGACATCGCTTGCGCTTTGGTTGCGACTCGAAAATTAATCTTGCCTCTCCCTTTCACATTTCCTCCTAACCCCCACCCCCGTCCACCTGCCCTCCTCTGGCATCTTTGTCTGCTGGATACGTTCACGCGGCATAGGAGTTCGTGTTGTTGCGTCAGTCACGCATTACGCTCTCGGGAAAGATAATTCGTTGTAATCGTTTGTGAAACTCACAATCGGTTACTATAGGCTGATGCTTAGAGGTACGGCGCTTGTACGTGGTTATAGCGATTGGCCATTTTAGTAATTAGTGGCTATATACTGGCTGCCTTGCTCTTTATTGTTGTTCGCGGCACTTTAGCAGCCAGCGTCGGGTCTTATGACATATATCGTAGAAGAGCAGTAGCGGAGGAAGATACATATGTGAAATCAGCGTAAGTAATGGTCAAAGCACAAACTCACGGCGCTGCTCCCACTTTGGTTTCTGTTTCGGCTGATCTGTGCTGTCGCCTTACCGCATTGTCTTTAGACGTATCAATTGAAAATCTACCCCGGGTATCGGGCTATTACCACCAGTTGACCATTTTTACACCGTGTTGACTGAACTTGAGCAAGTCTCTCGGGACGGCCATATCGAAGGTTGTCGGTACAAAATGAGTGAGTCTTCGATAAACCTTATCGGTCTCGGCACTTGTACCAGTGCTTGGGATGAATTCTTCGAGCGACCATTACGACGTAAGAGTCTTCATTTTGTTTGCTCACGCGACTTTTCCTCCACGAAGATCCAAAAGATTCGGAAAATCTTAAAGCATTGCCAATTCGATATTTACTCAATCCTTCGAATGTACAGACGGACGGAAGCAGATTCGCCGGCTCTTTTTCTTTTCTAGAATTCTCGAGGTAGATGTCGGCTTATCGATACAGTTAATATGCCACGTATCAATGGATGATAGAGCCCTTCGACAGTATCCTCGCTCTTTATTACGAAGCTTTCTCGGATCGGTCGTACGGGTTCGCAAGAACAACAATTCAGATTTGTAATTGGCCGAAATTTTGAAATTACAAATTTTCACCAATTAGAAGTCTATAGTTTTCCAAGTTTCCGACTATTCCAATTAATCCGACTGACCTGGTAAGGCACCTTTGTGCCGCACGGAATTAAAGAAAATTAGGAATTTGGAACTGGTTTCGAATTTTATCAAAGAATTAATAAAAGAATTCGCCAGCAAGTATTAATGACGTGCGCGTCGTTCGCATAAAACATTTCCAAGATGCAGCTCCTTATTCAATTGGACTTATATTCAAATGGATTGGCTCGATTTGAATTCAACAGTGTTAAGTCGGCTTCACAGGGGCGGCTCTAGAGAGCATGATATCTCTGGATGGACAAAACAATAGAGTACGAGAATCGAATTACAAAAATACTCGGATGCACATGTAAGTGTCTTTCTAGATCAATGAACCAGCGTGAAGATCCACCTCACAATTTGCTTGCAGTAAACAGACGGTAGAAGGATTTTGTTGGTGAGCGTATCCGTGTTTGCGCTCGGGTTCCATTAACTGATTAAACACGTTTACAATTCATGACTTTCTCTAAGAAATGTTTAATATGGCCTTGGGTACTTTTGAAGTGATTTGGAAATGCTGTGTGTCTTCTCTTCTCCCCCTCCCTCTCCCCCATCTCTCCCTCTCTCTCTCTCTCTCCTTTGATTGCACTTTCCTGATCTTCATAGAACGAACTGATTCAAAAGTTCATGTTCGTAATGATAGAGCAAAACAGTATTTATTAGAATCAAAGATGAAAACATTTATAGAAAATTGGGCTTTCCGTCGAATATGAATAGACAAGATCAGCAACTGATCCTTCCAATGGCAAATCGATTGCCAAGGATCATTGCGACCGCTTGGGACTCCACTTTGGACAGTGTCGCTTGGATGGAGCACGGATGCTCACGGCCGGTACATACCAGGGATGATGCATTAGAAGCTCATCCAGAGTAATAGATAGAGGTTTCCTTCGCTGCGCCAGCCGGAATTACCCCGTCACTTAGTAATCCAGCGACTCTTGTTTATCCACGATCCTCTACGCCATCTTCATCTAACCTTCTATCTTCTACCTTCTCTCATCGCACACACACACACACACACACACACACTTCTGCCCTCCTGACCAGTGACTCATGCGCCTCGACCACAGACTGTGATCCTTCCCGCTTTATGCTAGCCGTCAACTCGTTAATTTTTTCCGGCAAATTTAACAGTTTTGGAAAGAAAACTTATACCGAGTTTTATTTAGCTGACAATGAGGCATAGCGTCCCTCCGGGGCGCTTGAGATAAGTCTGAAGATCCCGAAGAATGCCGGAGAGCATCGTGTCGCTTCGGCGAAGACGGCTCTAGCCGGACTAGCAATAAGAGCCCTTCGCCTCCATTCAGGAAAGAGCCGTGTCAGCTGCTCTTCCGAGGAGACGTGACTTATGAGAGATTGTTTGCGCGAACACTCATTCCAGGAGAGTAATATTAAATAAAAACGTTGATCGATAGGACTAGTGCGGACCCCAATCGTACAATTAGTCAGTCCACCGTCACACGCTTATAATCATCCGCATGTATCGTGCGGCGAAAGAGCCTTCGAGTATTTCGAAGGAGTTGAGAGAGAAAGAAGTTGAAAAGTGGTTGATCCGTGCTGAGGACTGCAAACTGAAAAAACGAGTACATAAGACTTGAGACGAGAGGACAATCTAATTGCAGGAATAGCTCAGAGCACAAAAAAGAAGACGTAATAACGTGGCAGCCGCTATGTTGACCGCGGTCGACCAAAAAATAATCCTGGAAACTTTGAGAACGAGAAATGATGCGATTGCCTGCTGGGATTTTTAGGCTCTTCACTCCTGACAGTGAACGTCCATATGGACGTCCGACGGCATTATTAAGAGATTCAGCAGAGTCTGACGCCAAATTTCTTCTATTATTCAAGCAACGAGGAAGCGTCGTCACGCGTCTTACATTTTCAACTTTAGGAATACAGCGAATGTGTAGACGAGTGGGAAAAGCAATTGAGCGAAAGTGCCAGTGTCGAATAAGTACACATTTCATTTTCAGTCTCATCACAAGTTTCATGGAATTTAAGCTTTCGCCAAGGCATAATTTATTGTCGATCGAACGTCGTACCTCCATGAAGGTCTATGAACGTCCTGCTTGCCTGCTTTTAACGCGCAAGAACTTTTAGCTTCCCTCCACTGTGCAACTGCGACATGCATATTTACTTGTCGCTGAGAATATCAAAGTTTTCTTGGATTTCGCGGCGCTCTGTCCCCGCTCATGGCGATCATCGCGACGCGTAGGTAGACCTCAAATAATGCTTATGACGTTTCTCTCCTACATTCCTCCTCCTCCCCCTCCTCCGCCCTCTCCGATTATCTGCCTTAAGTCGACTCCAGACGCAACTGCGGCTAACTGCAGTGTATCAACGCGCTTAGAATCCTAAAGGCCTGCGTAGGTATATACATATGTTAAGACTAAACATTCTCCCACCATGATACTTATTCTTGTCCCTTTGCCGCGTAGTCCATCTTTCGTTTGATCGATTTAAGTGGAGCGGACGATATTGTCAAAGTGAAATAAAATTCGTAAACAATTCAAGTTAAGCGGAGAAAGATCAATCGAAGAGAGCGCAAGAAAGAGAAACCCCCGAAATCTTTCGAAAAGTTAATTTGAATTTGCACAAAGCATTAGTATCGATCACTCAAGTCCAGCTGCAACCCCTTAATTAGGACTGTCTCGTGCTTGTTAAATATCTCATCTATACTTGCAAATCGTCATACGAAGTCTAGCTCAAGCGTTACGCGGATATGGGACGTTTCTGGATAAGTTATGAAAGACATCTACGTTAGGTGTAGGATACTATAGCTACTTGCTAGTGTTCAGCAGGTTGGCTAGGGCTGATCGTTACTAAAGCAAAATAACCGGTAAAAAGTCTATTACGAGTCTACCTCAATGAGACTTCTCCCATATTGAAGTAAAATGATTGTTAAAAGTCTAGCTCACTGTCAGCTAGACTCGTTCCGGATCTAACAGTCAGCCTCGGTCTCTGCGAGACCTCGAAGAACCTCCGCTACATTCAATCGAGACTACAAAATCTATTTTAGACCTATCCTGCGCCACTGTCAGACCGAATGTTTTTTACCTTGCACGTTTCAACCTTCACCCTCTATGCTTTTTGCTTGTCCATCGTGAGATTTTGCTAATCAACTGGGAGAGTATCGATGATCAAGGAGAAATTAAAAGGTTAGGAGACTGATAACTTGACAAGGCGTACACGAGGCGTCGTTACCAGGAGAGCTCAAGGATTTGGGAGATCTTCAGGTTCCTCTGAGATAATGCTTTCCAGAAAGGTCGGAGGTGCTTTGAGGGTAGTTCTAACCTAACTCGGAAGTTGTGGTCGCACAAACTTGGACCATTAGCTAACTCGAATGTTTGCCTGGCCGAGGATCAAAAGTTAGCAAAGCATAAATCTGCCGACTAAGGCGTGGACACGAAGACAGGGAGATGTGCCTCTATTAACTCGATCGAGAAACTTTCCTACGATTAGTCAACTGATTAGCCAAGTTTCGAGATGACTTTGAATTTCACGGTGATGCTGGATGCTGCACGATCGGTCATGAGTGCGATCACCGATTAGTGATCAGTCCTCAATCATCCCCATGATTGTTTGGATCGAGCTAATGAGAGTGCACCGGCATAATACAATAATTGCAATCGTCTCCCTAGAGGAACTCGCATTATTCATCCTGGCAAGCAATATCTCTGCTATTCTATCATGATGGGATCTGGCGCATTCCATAGCTCATGAATGCAATCCCCTTTCCTTCCCTTTGCTTCCCTTTGCTTTCCTTTCCGATCATCAATCCATCATTGAACTGTCCACCTGACATATCTAATTCCCCTCCATTCTCACACCCTCTCCTCCTTCTAAACTCTGCATCAACGCTCTAGTTTCCGCCTGTCCGATGCTCTCGAAAAAGTAATTTGAAATCAACTCATTTACGAGACCCATTCGCGTTTTTTTTTCCATCACGGAGAAATAAAAATGATTAGAGAAGATGTGGCACGAAGACTTTTTTTTTATTGCAAAAAGACCTCGTCAGCAAGGCAGTCAAAGAGTCTCGCGTATCGAACTATCGAAGGGGCCTCCTCGCCTTGAGCCAACCCTTCGGTGGCTTCCTACAAATTTATGGTAAATTGCTTCGGGCAGCTGGGAAGCTGAATAATGCATCCTGTTTTATGTAATATGGATGCTGTTGGGTCCATGTGAAATGCATTCTCGGGCAGCTGCCTTGAGTTTTTAATATTCCGCTGGTTGCTGCTTCACGAATACGTGGGAAGACGAAAGTGAGAGGGCGTGAAATGGCGCAGATGCCGAGAGCAATTGGCCCTACGATATTCAGTAGGAGGTTCGCTCAACCTCTGCGTTCTATCGGCGACCGATGAATTGCCAATAATTGCCATTAGCCATTGGCCACATTCAAGGGGACTTGATGAATTTTCGATTTGATCGGAAGGTATCGCGAGTGGTCCGGCGTCTGGCGTCTAGCTGCGTGATAAGCTGCGGCGTCTTCAATGCGATAACGCGGCATCGACAGTGATCGATGAAACTCTCAGCTGCTGAGCTGCCCTTTTCAAGCTAAACTAACGTTTCTTTGGTTACCTCTCTCATTCATTCGTTTTCTCAGGCATGGAGGTGCGAGGGTCTTCGATCTCCCGGCCATCAATCCGAGTCGATCAGATCCAACTCTGCGCTGCGTCACCAGCTAACAGTCTTCGAAAAGAAGTTTCAACGGGGCCAAAGGTGATAGATGAAAGATGAAATCTCTCTTCGAAACGAGCACTCTTCTACCTGCCACTTTCGACCTCCTCCTTATTACTATATCCGCGACCTTGTACCTTTTCCGAGTCAATTCAAGTTTAGCCCGTCCGATGTGACAGAACATGATTTGACGGTCAATCTCTCTTGAAGCTGCTCGCGTCTCCCCACCCTTACTCTCTTTCTCTCTCCTCTAAAGTGCCCTTTACAGAAAGAATGCTAAAATATATAATCAGCATTGCACGAAGTATGCAGTTTAGAAAGTGTTATTTTATACGTTACACAGTGTATCCTAGAAAAGAAAAAGTAACGGTCACCGATGCATGGACGAAGGGTGGACTGGCTCGAAAGTGACGTAGGCCAGCCGTCGGATTCACGTTATCGGTGTCGAGTTAAGGAAATACGTTACACCGCGTATGCCCATATCGTCGAGATCTTCTTGGGATCTTAACTTATTTCAGAGCGACGGTAAAGTTTACTCAGTTAGTCTCCTGCTAATCATCCATATGTGGGTGTATGCAAATTAATCTGCAATTCCTGGAACTGGTTTCTAGTAAATATACGAAGAGATTCGACGATGCGAAAATCAATTCTCTAGTCTCACTCGTACTTATCCGTTTATTTGCTCATCGCTTCATTTATCTGACTCTGTCACAATCGTTTACGACAAAACTTATAAATGAACCGAGTTCACTTGAAGCAAGTGCGATTGCCGACGCTGGAAGCTTTAGAGGAGGAAGGGGATCAGTTGGGTCGAGAGCAGACGGAGCTGAAAACTGGCTGATCCGACCAAATCAACCAAAGCGGAAGGATTCATCGGCCTACAAAGAACGAAAAGAGAAAAGATGCGAAGGGAAAGAGGGAGAGAGGTCGCCGACTCTACTCTTTGCGCAAAGCATTAAAGGGATAGATGAGAAGAGAAGAAGATGGAGTCTCTCCTTCGACGTTTTGAATTCGAGACGGTTCGATTACAGCCCTCGCGGTTGCCAGAACCTTAATCTTATCTGCCATGTCTACACGGCACGACTCGATATTTCCTTTTACCATTATACAATATCTTACATCTTCACAATTATTCGCATTTCTGGATATATGGTATTGACATCGCAGCAAAACTGTACTGCTGCCTCGAGCGAACTCCGAAAGCAGCCGAGCGCAAACGACGACCGAGCCGTCAATAACGAACTGAAAATTAATGCTTCGCGATGCGAAAGCGGGTTCTCGTTGCGAACAACTCGAGGAGGAATTCGGTGAGTTTGCGAGCAAGTGTAGCTAACCCATTTGATAATTCTGGGAGATGCTCGTAAGAGACCAGACCGTACCCGTGCTCAAACGTGCAATGCCTCTCTTCGCAAGCAAGGTCACTCTTTAGGCTTGACTCCAGCCTGATGTTACTTAAACCAATTGTAAGCCGAGCAATGCCAAAACGTACATCATTCAACTGACAATGTGGCGTCATGAAAACGGGTCGATCGAACCATCAAGGACGCGCGTCAATCGTAATCGGTGGTCGTAGATCAAGCAGCTCAGTTATAATAGTAAAGTTTATAAAAAAACATAAAATCAAATGTGGACCTTAATGTATTACGTTGTTTATCGTCGTCCTTCTTCTTCTTCTTCCTTTTTGTTTCTGTATTTCATGAATACCTCAGTTTCTAGCAGGTATATACTCCGTTATTACGCAAGAGCTCGCAGTGGCCGGTTTGAAGACACAATCGAGGCCAAGAAGTCAGGTGGCTCCCGGCATTCGGATAGTACGCGCAGTAGTTTTCCCAAGGATGACAAGGATGACAAGGATGACAAAGCTCTGACTGCAGGTAGCCACAAAAGGGTTGATGAGACTCCGAAGAGTTTGCGCCGTGACAAGTATTCGCGCGACCTTTCTGAATGGTTGCGCCAGTAACGGCCGTCCCAGCGCCCGTTCGTCTATGTGAGGCTCTACCGCGAACTCTGGACTCTCCCGTACCCTTCTTTCTCATTGCTCCCGCTGTCCTATGCCCTTTCAGCGGATTCACGCTATTTCCCTCGGTGTCTTCCGTATCGATTTTATTTTCTGTCAACTTATTTCTGACCTCCAGACTTGCTGTCCCCCCTATCTTCTCGTACTCTGTTTCCTTGTTTAGAGTCTTTTTATTGTTCCGAGCCTTCGCACTTTTCGGGAGCCTATCCTTTACCGCCGATTCCTTTGAGAGATTCTCCCCTTCGTCCGCGGAAACGGATTCCGGATTCCTTCCCGATTTTTTCTTCCCTTTAGCTTCCGCTCTCGATTCCCTTTTCCCTCCGTGGTCCTTCTTATCCTTCTTGATCTCTTTGGCTTCCGTGGACTTTTCCGTTATGATCTTCTCGGAGGAAGACATCATCGGCTGTTCGTCGTATCCCATAGGCCGATGCTGATGGAGCTCTGCACGAACGACCGTTCTCTCGTGATGATCGGCATGACCGTCGTCGTTGGTAGTGCAAGCGCACGAAAGAGATAAAGGTGTCCTCTTTGAGGAAAACGGTGCGCTTCTTATTGTCCAGCATCCACTCTGAAGCTCCTCGAGCGTGATCTCTCGAGCACAGTAAAGGTAATACGAAGAAGCTCCTGGACCAAGGTAAAAGAGTTGGTCCTGAGTATCGGCAAGCTCGATTTTAGTGACGATCGATTTTCCGAAATAACTCAACCTTGCGTAAATATCAAGAAAGGCTCCATTATCGCGAAGATTCTCGTCGAGTATTTTAAATCTACCCTTTAGTGATCTCGATATAGGTTCACGATTACGTTCGTTGGGTTCGTGCCGATAATCCTCTCTTTCGGCCAGGAGTTCTCCGATTATTCCATTGAACAGATGCTCGACGCGAAGAAGGACGATGCCTACACTCTGACAGGGTTCAAGCTCAAAGTACCTGGAGAGCTCTTTGTGTACGTGAACCTGAAGATGAAGAGGTCCCTCCATCGGTCGCTCAAGGGTGGCTTCGGGCACGGAGAATACGAGCGACCTGCCCCCCTCGAAGGTCTCGTCCTCCCGGTTCGTGCCACGGTACGCATGATGATCGGCACGCTGTGGCATCATCGAGGTCCACTCTTGGTCCAGGAGTCGAAACATAACCACTGTTTGCTTCACCACTGCCGTCTCGAAGACCGAGCTGCGTGGCACGTGGACCTGCCAACGTCACGTAATTTAGCATGAGCATGCCGGTCTTCCATTCTATACCGGTGTCGAATCAATTCTTTACGAGGACTTAAAACAACATCATTCTTACCTTGTCCAGCGATACCTCGAGCATCATTATGTGCAGGTCGTGCGCCACAATCAACGAAGACATTCTCACAAAGGATCCGTCTGTTTTTTTCTTTCCTTTTTTTTTCCTTTTCAATTAATTGTGCCAAATGATCGATATAGTTAGTACGTGTCGTTAATTCCAGTTACGAACATTGCATATTGTATAATTTAGAAGTAATAGCCGTTAGGAGTTAAATTAAAAGTTGCGAGTGATATTTGGATGCTGGACCTTGAATTCTTTGCTCCAATCTCGATGCAATATCGAATTCCGAGAATATTTCACGCGCGCTGCGAACATACTTGGAACCTCAGAGAATCCAAAAAAGAGAAAATGTTCAGATTTTTCAAGGTTATCTTTCTCTTTCAATAGTTGCATGCACTGCCATTGGATAGCTCGTGGCTATGTCTCCATTGTGGATAAGTGGGCCTGCTTTATAAAAATGGCGTAATGCTAAGTAAGTAGAATCGTTCCAGCAGACAGACATAGGTTAACGGTCCTTGCACACCGACCGGCAAATATCACAGCATCTAGCTGTGGTCGTCATAAATCAGATCGAAAGCATCTTGCCTATTGGTGTGCAAGACCCACTGTCTCTGGTCCGAATGAGTCCTGCCACTTTTTCAGTTACGAGCACACTTGGTGGGAATGTGGTGAAGGACAAACACGTACAGTTCTCACGGTCCTATAGTCGTATGTGGTTCCTACGCGCGCAATTGAGACGCATTTCAATGGCCTTCCGACATACTGCCCTAGGGAACACAACAAATTATATTTTTTCAAGTTGCTTATTCATTAGATGCATCCATCTTTTGTAGGCATATTCAATATGTTATATCTGCATTTTGCTGCAATTGTCAGCAGTAGCTACGATTGCGTAATAATATGCGGGCACGTTTAAATTAATAATTCAAGCGCGATTTTCGTGAAAAATGACCCATCACAGAATTGCTTCTTCGATGACGTCTGTAAACTTAATGTAAAACGATATTCAGTATCGGTGGCACAGCAAAATGCGACCCCTCTACTACCCTCGTAAACGCGTCATGATTGATTTTAAGTTTTAGTTTAACATGCAATAGTTTAACGGAATCGCAATCGCCAGCCAATCGATGTGTAAAATACTACATATGTTACAGTTCGACTCGAGTCTCGGGTGCTTTGCCTTTGAATGAATATTCTGCCGCTCAATGCTGCCTCCCGCGCTCCGCCGGACTAGTACACGAGACACGTTCGAAAAGTCTCTCATCACTCTGCGGAATGTTTTGGTACGATGGCCTGAGGAAATTTGAACGAAAAATAAAGAGATTCATGAGGGAGTCGCAAATGAGACACGTCGGACTTGCAGGCGTAGAAGCCCCTGCAACATTGTACAAGCCGTTTGGCATTTTCACTCGCTCGAGAAGCTCGGAGCTGGCACGTCTGCAAAAGGAAAACTCTACTGCTACTTCAAGGAAAATCCAATTTTCTCGGATTAAGGTGGCACACACGTGCATAATACGAAATAGTATAATTTCATTTTGCTTCGCTTCATCCCTTGCATCTTCTCACCTCCGCTCACTCCTTGGCCACTTATCCGTTGATCCTCCCATTCCTCAAAACGCGACACGATTTTCCGCTTGGACGTCACGGGAAAACCGCAAAGCCAACGGTATCGTATCTTTCTCAATCTCAATCAGTATCATTCAAAAGTTTTCTTTTTTTTCTTCTTTATTCGGACAGTCTGCAGCTTGAATCCAAGCTTTTAATCTTCTGTGTGCTGCTTATAATCATTTACGGTAACTTACAAAAAGTTGACATAGTTATCAGAGAAGATGATTTGCTCGGTTTTCTTGGAGAATTCCATTTAGGGTTGCTTGATAAAAAAAAAAAGACCATTCGGCCGGGCCCTTAAATCCTGCAGACCCCTGCGACTCCAGCATATTGTGCCGGCCCTGTGGGGAGATCGAATGATATGCTGCGACCGCTAGTAAAAGGTCCTTTACAGGCGAAACGCGACTAGCAGCATGGACGTAATGATTTAATGCGTTCCAACCCCTACCGTGTAAAACGTCTCCTAAATATACTACCGCGAGCGCTCGAGCACTGCCCCTCGTTGCAAAGCTTTGAAAGCTCCGTAGGATTTAGTGACTGGCTCGCTCCGCGTTAGTCCTCTCTAGGCCCCGCTGTTCCCTACAGAACAGAGGAAGGATTACGCTCAAGCTAGAACTCTATCTATGGCATCTCGCAATGAAACATTTTCATTAAGTCCTTTGCTTATAACTACGTGCTTTCGCGTACTGGTTAACTGACAATGAGAGGAGCGAAATGATACCGATCTTTGGGAGAAAGAAATCAAACGGACGAGAGTGAAAAATAAAATTGATAGTACAAGACTCGACCTCCTTTTTGGCAATTGCTTCAAAGAAGAAACTTGGACGAGTTAGCCGCGTATAGACTTAAAAAAAAGCTATCTCGTTTTCTCGACGCATCGCTCCCAAATCGACATCAACTTTTACTTTGCTTCCTTCGCCGGATATCAGCGAATGGAAGCGGCAAAATATTCTTCCCATTCGTCTGGAAAACGGGCAAACCGCACCGACTTATTCGCAGCAAACGCAGCTCATGTCCGGAACTCCCGACGTTACGTGGCAGGATAGGATAGGAGCTTTGGCCAAAATAAAAGGAGTAATAAAAACATCCACTCACGATAGAAAAGACAATTGCCAGAATATGATGATACGGTATATGGTAGGGTTTATTGTGCAACCCGAATGCATCTGTAAAGCTTTAAATCCTAAAAGCAGTAGCACTAACGGACGGTATTATTTTTCATTTACAAGATTCACATTCATGCGATCCTAAGCAAATTGCAATTACGATCACTATCGTTGGTCGCAGCATTAGTTGGACTTGAGCAATTGAAAGCACTCGCTCTCAGCGTTCCATCCTCGGAGCGCGACTCGTAAATGCTCGTAAATCGTTTGGCGCGACGTTCAAAAGTCAGGATGGGATGTAGAGAGAGATTTGGTCGGGCGAGTGTCTTAACAATTTCATGCTGTTTGCCTATGCATTAGAGTACAGTAGATGTTGGCAAGTACGAGATGGATGATTCCTGTAGTCCTATGCATCGCTATGCATTTATACAATATACGTAGTCCAATCTATTCTTGGAGTAAAAACAAATAAATTAAAGAAAAAAACTGAAATTTTGCACGTACCCATGTGCGTACGGGCACTATAGGTATATTAAAAATGCTCCGACAAATTATTTTTAACTTAAGAATTACAGAGTCACATTGACATTCTTATGAACGTAAATCCTCTGTCAAAGTTCACGATTTTCTCATTTGCTAATAACTGGGATTTAGTAATTGTACTTAAATCTTTTTGCATGCTCCTACTTTTTCTATTTGCGAATTTTCTTTGCATTTACATGATCTTATTATGTGACTTTAGTGTAACCGATTGTTACCACAACAACAAAATGTGTAACATCTTTGCAATATCTCGATATTACGACGATAGATAACGAAGCGATGATGCATGTATGCCGATGCATTGTAGAATAGGTATGCGCGTGAGAGGTTGTAATAGGGCGAGGGATAGGGTGCGCCAGGCTAACAAAGTTTATCGAGGTTAACAGGTGCTGATGGTGCTATCGAGCGTAAGAGCCATTGGACATCTTCGAGCCACTGCCGGATACGAGCGAGTGTTTTTTTAACAGAGCTTTTTGTTTAGAAGAGAACTTTGACCTCTTAACGTTCGTCAGGGTCGACGAGTCCACTATGTCTTTGGGGAAACAGCGCGAAGCTAGGCGTAATACACGGGCTGAAGCTTGGAAAATTCGGACAGCGTGAGTTTTTTTGTTAAAAGTAAGACACTGGCCACTCTGACCAATGGTCAGTGACACGGCAGATCACTTGAGAACGAATTTTCGAATGAATGCCGCAATCGGAACGTGAGCGTTGGATTTCAAAGACAGCCAACGAATGGCTCGCGCAATCATAGAGTATCTCCTTGTGCCTAACCTAACCTTAGAGGCACTCTAGATCGCCTTAAGAAAATACCATTTTTATAACTTAACTGAGCCATAAAATATCTTCGTCGTGGCCCCCAGGCAGGAGCTGGCTCGCCAAGATTACGTGCGATACGCGGCAGATTTATCGACGTGCCCGGCACACACCGAGCACACCTATATCGCCATATCGCCAACTAAATTCTATCGTGCGCCGTAACCCCAATTTATTCTTAGCTATACACGAGGCTGCGTGCACCTCATGAGGGTTTGCGTTTGCAACTTGTCTGAGATTTTACTTTACGACGAGAAAATGAGGCGTCGGGACGAAATTGATTTTCGATCGATCCGTGTCCCCTCGCGTAACATAATACATAATACATATAATATAATATATATTCATAGATCCGTACTATAGGTAGCACAGTATAGTGTATATTTGGTATAAGGTATGCCATGTAAAATTATGCAATACCCTCTTCAGCCCTCGGAAAGTAGCAGCACATTAATTCGAACGTTAACCGGTCCACTTTCTGTCCTACTACCTCTTCTCTTTTGTTTCTCTAGTCGTGCATTCCACTTGACCACTCTCGACCACTCTCGACCACTCTCGACCACTCTCGACCACTCTCGACCACTCTCCACCACTCTCGACCACTCCCAAATGTTGCTAACGTGCCCTTCTCAACTGCACTCGCCCAGCCTACCAATTCAATTTCCCTTGGACCCTGTCAAAGTGCTCCCAATTATGCACTTTACTTATACTATAACGTAGCGTTCTGCTGTGCGACACGTGTTTGTATTATAGCACACGAATGTCAGCTTGCCTCGCAATCACATGCTCTGCCTCATCCATTTTTTCTAATCATTTGACCTTCGGATTTCAACACTTGTTAGCCAAAACCTGCCGTCCTTATGAAGGCTGCGTTATTTGAGTTACAGTCATAACCATACATAGTATAGAGATAATACACAGCATTCGCTTGCATCTAGTAAATGATTATTTTTCGACATTTGTTTCAGATGAGAGAGAAAGCCAGGATCTTGGCATTTTCTTATTTGATATTTCTAACGATGGCTACGTCATCTCAGATATCTGCTGCTTCCCACTACAAGGTAAGAACATGTCTGATGACCCGATGAGTCTCCCTATTCACTCTGTGCATTTGCTCTTCACAAACTCGAATTGCGATCGGTTGTGATACGCGCACCTACGAGTGGGTATTTCTTCGTGACTTTCGTGTACGAAGATTGGAACGGAAAAGAAAGCGAGGGCTTAACTTCTTTCGGTTAAGTGTAGTAACTGCGCGGTTCAATTTTAAGTATAAACTTTGCCTCTCATTGCCCTCTTTTCCAAAAGACCAAACCTTGTTCGAAGAAAAGGAAAAATGTGGAATTCTTGAGACTATGTATAATGTTGCTTGACAAGCAATTTAAAAAAAATTGACTGCGATATTAATACTCCGTTCTGAATTCTGCTAATGACTCGACTAGTCTCTCCCTTTCTCTTGTTTAATTCCGCTTCACATCATCAGACAGAATACGTGGCGCATATGGCCAAATCAACCGAACCAACCGAATCAATCGAACCGAACCAATCAATCGTTACGATCGTTTCCCTGAAATCTTTATTGTTGGATCTAGTCCTATACATCGCCTCGCGTGGAATTTGATGCCTGCTAGCAGATTTAGCGAATTTCGTGAGAATAGACAAACGTACAGAGTTCCATTCAAACAATTCCGGTCAATCAAGTTTTTCTTAGACCTGACGTAAGTTAAAATGTATTTCGACTGTCTTCTTGAAATGTCGAGTGAAAGACTTAACTGACCGGAAATCTTTCGAACGCCCACCGTATATGGTTCGTTTCATTCGTTCGCCAGAATCAAAGACACATTCACGAATAGCAAAAGTCTTTCAGGACATATACGGCAGGATTTCATGGAATCAGCTCCGTCTAATAGAAAAAGTCTAATAGTCGGTCCAATTGCTTGGAAAATTAGTAAAATTCTATCGTATCGCAGGAAGCACTTACATTTCCATAGTTATTGAAGCGAATCGCCGTGGAGCCCTCGATTCTTATCCCTTCGCTACTTTCTCTCTTCTTTGTTCTCCATTTAGCTCGTTTCCTTTCTTCTGCCTTCTCTCTTTAACTCGCATTTTTGTATATTTTGATGAGCGCTGTGGAGTAAAAGCCGCCTACCTGGTCGGTCGACGAACGGTCGCTGGTCGATCCTCCGTGCACAAAGTATTCTCGTTCCTCTGTAATTAGGCCTGAGTTAACGTTTGTGGAATCGTACGATGATGCATAAGTATAGGATTTTTAAAAGGCGAAACAGGCAGTGGCCTAAAGACACTTGCTTAACTGGCCACCAATGTTCCGCTCGGTTGGTTAGATCGTTGAACAGGCAACAAAAGGAAATAGATTTTCAAATGAGGAGCGACGATTGAGAATGCAATAACAATGCAGCACATTAAACTTCAGAATTTAATAAGTACACACAAGATACTTAATCTTAATTTGATTTGTCGAATGAAAAAGGAGAAAAAAAAAAGAAAGCAGAGTCAACGAGGAATTTGAAAATCAGGCAGCTCGCAGAAGAAGGCAAAGGGAACGTCGCATGCTACATCGTCGAGTCCGCCTTCATTCATAAAGACGCCACAGTGTTGCTTTCCTTGGCCATTGTCCGGCTGGCCGCCCCACTTGTCGCTCCATTTTGTGTAACCCGTGCGAGCTAGAGACTCGCCGAGGATCGTCACCCATTCGCCTTCCTTGTATAGATCGTGAATGCCAAGATATGCGACATTCGTATAAGAGGCCCCCTTCACGGGACTCGACGCATTGAATATTTCCACGAGCACCTGCAAACCACACAGATGCCAACGTCGTCTTGTTTAAGTCGCCCCAGCCTGCGGCTCATTAGACTGCAGTAGCGTATGCATTTTACGCGATATAATAAAGAAGAGAAAGAAAGGAAGAAAGAGCATCAACTCACATGTGCCTCGGCCAGAGAATTTACGATGGCGAGATGTCCGCCCTCTTCGTTGCACATCTTTCTAGCCTCGTTCCATACGAGTGCTCGGGTGTGCAATTTGTGCGAGCCGATCCCAGGCGTGTAGACGTAATCGTCTCTGATGGGTCTTGCGCCAAGATCACAGAAGCAGGGTACACCTCGCACGAGCAGGGCCTTCCGGCTCCAGTGCCAACTCCAATTCCATCCTGTTATCATATCGTTTGAGTTCGCAGTCGCTGGTGCGGCCTGCGCCGATGACGATAACGATGACGATGACGTTGCTGGCGGTGACGCTGATGGCAGGATCGGCTCGTTCGTAGGGCAAGGACAAAGAATGCTCGAAGCAGGTGTCATACTCGAACGTGCTAGGCCAAGTGCAAACACCAGTAGCGACGCCGCGATCGGCAGGATTGTGGATCCCGAACGGCACTGCATTTCAACTTTTTTCACGGGATAGAGGACCCGAATATAAGACGCGTCCGTAACCCTCGGGCTACAAGCGGGCACTGAAGCGTCGGGCGAGTTGTTTCTACAAACTCGGCCAGAGGTCGCAGGACCAAAAACATCCGGAGATAATACACTATTGTGTCTACTAAGGGTTGCAAAGTTCACCTGGAGAAGGCAAGAGCTATGCCAGGGTTGTCCAAAGTAACACTGTCTTTTAAGATTTCGTGGCCTCGGCAGCACATAACTTATTATCCTGATTTTTCCGATTTCACCGTACGGACACAACGACATCTGAATGTTGTTCGCTCCCGCCCACTGTACCGATTGTGTGGACCATGGATATATAAAAATTTGTGAAAACATGAGAATCATTAAGCAAGCGCGCATACAGGCTTCAAGTTGAACGGGTCAACGGAACAGCAATCGAGAAAACTCAATAGATATTCAAGTTTCTTAAAGCAGGAGGTTCAGGAGGGATTGAAGGTAGATGGTCGTATCGTAAATTATTCTATTAGCCATTATCATCTCTTGTTTATATTGCGTACTAAAATACGTCAGTCCAGTGAAATCACGTGAAACTTTAGAGATGAATTTCCGACGGAAACGTTGATAAACCAGCATGCCGATGATAAGATAATTCAAAACCTTTTTCCGGTGATTTCATTGTAAACGTTTGGTATAGCTACTTTAAGCAAGGATACCTACGTTACGTAAAGGTCGATATTTTCATCAAACAGGGCACGATAAATGATGGGTAAAAGGTTTACTTTTTTACTTGTGTTTTTGAGCCTTCCCACACGCCAATTTAGCAAATGCACAGGGTTAGTGAATTTTGACTGCCGAATAAATGTAATTAAATCATTTAATCATCAGAGTAATAAAGAAGTGTCAGTGCAGCAGGAAAGTCTTTCGGTAAATGGAGAATCCGAGGGCCAAGAACGATGTCGGTTAGTTTGGCTTTTCGAATAGCGCGAAACTCTCTGTTGCAGCACGCGCGACGGCATCGTGACTTTGCGACAACGGCCAGCAATTGGCGCGATGCAACTGCGAACCTCCTCGACGGTTCAAAGGATTTTTCAATTTTTCCGGCGTCCTCCTCGGTATCCTCAACGTCGGTGACATCCGCATTACCCACGACATTCTTGGATTCCTCGGTAGCCTCGCCTGCGCCACGGCAACCGCATCAACAGTCACGAAATCGAAGTAAGGACGATGTAGACTTTTTTCTCTTGTATCTAGGTTTTCTTTGTCCTTTCTGCCAATTGGAAGCTGTCAGTTGTGTTTAAAAGCGAGGCTCGAGGACTGTGACGCTGACGGCATCGACGAACGCAGAGCCACGAGAAACCAAAGTAACGACACCATCGAAAGAATTACTGTGAGGATACAAGCTCCGAGCACTTGCACACCGATGCTGATCTTCATTGGTTTCAAGTATCTTTAAAGTAGATCGTACGCAACGAGAATCGTATAAAGTAGAAAGCCCAGTATACTCAGGAATATCGCAATTATTACGATCGTACACATTGTCATTCAAAGACTTTACATACTCTGCCTAGGGTTAGTAGAGGTTGACGGAGCATATGGTTATTCGAAATTATCGCAACGACTGAAGTTCACCCGTCCGTTTTATCGTTTTATCGTTTTATTTCTCCTTTTATGGCGGAACTAACTTCAGTTGGTACGTTACTCTCGAATAAACTCGAATAAAATGGAAACGCATAAGTAAGTAACCGCATGATTCGCAATCGCGTCACTTACAATTATTCGGTTGAATTATTGCGATCTTGTATTGATTTCATTGCAATCCTACTCAAATCTGAGCACAAATCCCTCCCACAAGCATCAACTTCAGACGCATTGCGCTTCTGACTTCTCGCGTTCGAAATTTCTCCCGATCGCCGGAATATACCGAAAGAGTGATGGGCGAGCACCGTTTGACTAGGCTTTCCAAGTTTTTCATTCCTTCGTATCCTTGGAAAATTGAAGGAAATAAAATTTTTCCGTTCCGCGGAGTTATCGGACGGCGCTTGAACGGACCTTCCCGATTATTCGCGGGGAACGAAGAGAGAGACGAGACGTCGCATCTGGCACACGATCATCCAATTCAATATCCGAGGCGTTTGGATTAGCATAGAGATCGACTCATATTTCGCGGATATCCTTTCAATTTGATTCTCTCTGCTTTCTGCTGGCTGGCACCTCAACTGTACACTGTACCAGCTTTGCCCATCCCTTTCAATTGTTTCGTACACGTCTCTCGGTAACGAAGGAGGCAGCCATTCTCGTGGCTCTGGGTGCTGTCCCATCGTATCTCTTGTTTGCGATAACGGACCAGCGTCGAACTGAAAGAAACGATCGAACAACGTCTATACGCAGGGCATCCAGGAAGTTCGAGGAAGATCGAGGAAGACCGAGGAACATTCAGGAACATCCAAGACTCAGCGTCCGCGCTTCAGTAAATAGTCCGAAGGCTGTTTCACGACAAAAGGATCATCTAACTCATCTTTCAGATCCGTGCCTCGAGAAATACTGTGGAGCCGGCCGGGAGTGTCAGCTGTCTCTGAATGGCCACGTGGCCGTATGTATATGTGCGAGACGATGCGCGAGAAGGCACAGGCCAGTTTGCGGAAGCAACGGGAAAGTTTATGCGAATCATTGTGAACTTCACCGAGCGGCCTGCAATGCTGGCTCTCCTCTCATCGCCAGCCGACTAATGAGGTGTCTACATCGAGGTAGGATCAACGACGTGTTAAGCGTAACGCGACAGACACGATACCATCGTATCATTGGGATTCGCATTAATGTCGAGGCGGAATACAGGAATTTCTTTGGACAGACTTCACAGGCCTGCCCTTTTCTTTTCCACAGATGTGCACCAAGAGACGTCAAAGGCTTTACCGGCCATTGGCAACGTCCTGGTGTCAACAGCCAGGTCGACATCGGAACCAGCTACCAAGCCAGAGACTGATCGTTCGTTCGAAAGAGAGAATCTCGTGGAGAAGAAAAGTTACGATCTCGACGACTGCTCGGCCCAAGAGTACGAGATCATGAAGGTACGAGAGGAGTAGGTAGGTTAGATATCTTTTCAGATTCACCTCCCCCCACCCCCGCCATTTTGCATCGTCCTTTACGTTTCAGGATAATCTTCTACTGTATAACCACGCGAGGCTCATGGCGCAGGACAATCATAGTAAGGAATACCTCGTGAGCATTATGTTCTCGCACTACGATCAAAACAATAATGGCAATCTCGAACGAGATGAGCTGGAGCAGGTGAGAAAGAGAGAGAGAGAGAGAGAGAGAGCGCTCCTCGAACAGAGCGGAGGTTCTTCGATCCCGAGCTTATGACTATTTTGCTTTTTCCTTGATTCCTCCAGATCGCTGAGCGAGAGGATCTCGAGCAGCTCAGTCGAGGATGTTCCCTCGGTCATATGATCAGTTACGATGATGCCGACAAGGACGGTCGGCTCAACATTAACGAGTTTTACATGGCCTTCAGTAAACTTTACAGTGGGTATCGATATTCGCATTTCACCTCTGTCGCCTGCTCTTACGTGCTTGCATTGTCGTCCGGCGCAGCCACGCCTGACGGACGGTTCTGACAGACCAAACGGCTAGTAAATTCCGCAACGCGCGTAGTAGCTCGATGGCTAACCCACTCGCACGTAGCGCAAAGGTTTTATGATTTCGGTGTAGTCGATTACTTCGACGCTCGGGCACGAGCATGGAACACGTGGCGATCTCATTCAGAAGGATATAACGTACAATTGCAACAACGTATGGCTTTTCAGGTGTATCGGTCGTATCCTTGGATAAGACTCTGGAAATCAATGAAATATCGGCAAGAGTTGGTGATAACGTTCGGATAAAGTGTGACGTCACGGGAACGCCACCGCCGCCACTCGTTTGGAGACGCAACGACGCCGACCTCGAAGTTCTGTCTGAGCCTGAGGTTAGACGAAGACGCTTTGCGCTTATTCATTATTTCATTCTCACTTCCGCAAAACGAGAAATCGCACTTTTATCTTCGCGTATTTTTTCTCTCTTTTCCTCCGTCCGCCTTCCCCCTTTCTCTTTCACACACATACACACACGCACGCACGCACACACACCCTCTCTTCTCTTTCCTCTTACTTCTCAGATACGCGTTATCAATGACGGCAGCCTCTATCTCGAACGGGTGCAGCTCATCCACGCCGGCAACTACACCTGTCACGCCCTCAGAAACAAGGATGTCGTCCAGACCCACGTGCTCACCATTCACAGTAAGAACCCTTCCATTCCTTAAACTGTCAGCGGCGTGTCGATTGATTGTACCCAAGGAGAGCAATCTATGTATTTGACGATATGTCGGACGAACGTCAGAAGAGTTAGAGCTTTCCAAGAATAAAAAAAAAAACAAAGTACCTACTGCGCACGTGCGCACAATTACAGCCGTGAGCTATTGCAGTGAGCACGTGTGCAATCTATCGGCGCCATCCATACTTTGTCCACGAGCGAAATAACTTTTGGAGGAGCAATCCTGGCATATGACCCTTAAGGCAAAAAGAGAGTGTTCTCCAGGCAGGATCTTTTACTCGTGGAACGACTGTATACCGTTGATCATACAAGTTTTCCTTTTACGTAGACTTCTAACATGCTAACCACGTTAGAACGACATTAGTGCGCACTTGTTGAATACAATTCTGTCTATAGTCCAATCAGACACTTTGTCTATCGGGTATCAATAACGTCGTCAGGGAAGAACCGAACCGAATGAATTGCCGAATTTTCAGCAATTCCCGAAGTGAGAGTGACTCCAAGACTTCAGTCGAAACGTCCTGGAGAGGAGGCGACGATGTGGTGTCACGTCGTCGGTGAGCCGTTGCCGAGAGTGGAGTGGCTCAAGAACGATGAGCCTTTGCGCGAACAGACGGATCTTGGGGACAAGTACGAAGTCGTTGGGAACGGTACTCGGCTCATCGTCAAGGGTATCGGATACGCCGACACCGGCGCCTACATGTGCCAAGCGACGAGCGTTGGTGGTATCACGCGAGACATCAGTAGCCTCGTCGTGCAGGAGCAACCAACTCCTAGTGAGATCTAATTTTTTTTTTCTTCCTTTCGCTTCTCTTCCTTCTACTTCTTTGAAATTCAATCGCTAAGTACGGCTGAGCCATTCCCCAAAATCACTCGTAAGAAACTCCAGTTACGTTGCAACTCCCCATGGCCGTTCAAATGATAATAACTAAATCGCAATTGCAAATCTAAAGGATCGATTAGATTATGGGGCTCAAGAGCTTTCAAGGGATCCATTGCTAAATTCAAACACATCCCCCCCCCCCTCTACTGTACATACTTCTTAATCAGTTTCGCTACTCCCGTCCGTTGAAAAATCTTTCGCCGCCCAAGTTGTCTTTTATTACGCAGCCCTGCATTTATACCGTTTCATTCTCCAGCTCCCAGTAGATTTATGAGAAAAAGGAGTCAATATGCAGACGATCGACAGGTGCGGCAGCACAAGTGCACACAATATAAATTTGTATTCAAATTGAAGTGGGACGCATTAAAACTATCGTAGGATGTCTAACGAAACCGAAGTTGTTGTGTCTCTTACAATTATAATCATCTTAACCATATGGTATACATGTTTGCTTGCATGTGTCGTTCTGGATAATGACTGTGTAAAACTTGTGCCAAAATCCAGTGACTCGAATACCCGCCAGTATAAATGCTTCTACAACAATAGAGACCCCAATAGCGCATCAAACGTTTTCACCTTATACTTACTTTGATTTGCCACCCATCGATCCATCGATCGCACTGCGCGGAACCAATGATTTTTGATTCTGCGGTTCAGAATCGTCGCGTGTCCCCTGACGCGTGCACGACAAATCTCCCCTCAGTTGGTAGTTTCAACGTTGGATCTATGATCAGCCCGATATCTAAGCAAGGCAGAATACTGACGTAAGCACGTACTGGTAGTTGTTCCTAATAATGAACTAAAGCCGAGTATCCGGAAGAGAGAGAGAGAGAGAGAGAGAGAGAGAGAGAGAGAGAGAGAGAGAGAGAGAGAGAGAGAGAGAGAGAGAGAGAGAGTGACGTAAGCACGTCGCAAGTACGTATACAATTAATTAAAAGAAATTGCTCGTTTCAAATAGCAGCGGCGGAAAACGAGGAGCGAAGATTTTTCTCATTTCACAATCGAGGAATCTCCGTCTACGAACCATCGACCTGCCGTCTATACCATCGGATCAAGTCGACGGACGTTATTCCGGGCACGCGGGTCAGTATTTGATTTGTCCATTACGTTAGTTGTTGCCAATTTAAAAGGTCGTGTACAACGAGTGCCGCCGGTACGATCAATTACGAGGATAACTCTGTAATATCACGTTGTGCCAGATACAACTTCAGAGAATCTCTTGCTCTTCGTCTCCTACTTGTTTGTTCGATCCTTCTAACGCTCGCTTACGAGCTTTTATAATTTGTATCTTATATGCAGGAATACGTTTGCGGAGAAGGGGGAGTTTCTTGCTCGTGGGGTCGTGCAATTAATGTGGCCAATCGCTACGTATACGTTAGCCAGCCGAAAAAGGATCGTGTGCTCGTCATTAGTAAGATCCAAATGGTCGTCGTCGACGTAAGTTATATATAAAACTACCTATAGATATGTACCTGCGCCAGTTGTCTTTGATTTTACCAAATCGTAATAAAGGGGACTTTTTGACTGTCAATTAGGTGGTCATCACGGACAAGTATCCTGTCGAGCTAGAATACGCTGCTGCTCTGGATCAGGTTTGGATTTTGAATTGGCGCAGCGAACGAGACATCGGTATCAAGACTGTTCAGGTGATCAGGGATGCCGCCCAAAAGAGGAAACATCGTACGGTTCATCCCGAACCGATCGACGGACAGTTTGATCTCGTGCGCGGCCTCTACATACCGAGGAGACAGGTTCGTCAATCTGGGCCGGCCCTTTGTCTTTCGTAACAGAGATTGATTTCACTTTCCAGGACATTGGGCATATGTTCAAGTATGGCTATGTTACGCATACGAACCAACGCGGTATGTACAAATTGGACTTGGCGAATATGCGGTACACTCGCAGCGCCGACCTTGCTCCTTATAATTGCGTACCGAGGAACATCCAATTTCCGGCACTTTGTAAGCACGGTTTCATCTGTTGGCTCTATGCGGCCAAATATGTCAGATACTTTCGCGCGCTGCATCTTATTCTTATTGGATCTCGTATGCGCCTGCAGATGGATTCGTTGTGCTCGAATGCGAGGAACCAGTAACCGCTCGAGCTACCGGACAACTCCTTCTGGATTACCTCACTGACACCGTACTCGCTCACAAACCGGCCCTCGTAGGGAAGCCGCTCGTCTCTCCGGATTCGAGGCACCTCGTCACTTTCGACAAGCAGGGCAGCGGCGTCCTTCTTGTTGTTCAAGAAATATTACGTAAATACTATAATCTCCTTCTCTCCTGTTGTCTCTCTTTAATTGTACTCTCACTGTAGTTCGAGCCCGTGACATCGATCGACGTCACTTTCAATAAGGAGCTCTTTTACTTATACGGTCCAATTCAATCATACCGTAGTATTTACTTGAGTTCGATCTGTCGTCCCAATAACTCTTGAAATTTCATTCTTGCTTCAGCAACTGGCCTCAAATTTGCCTTTGATGTCAAGACGACGCTTAATATCAGCGACATCGCATTTTATCCATCACAAACGACACACGGATACGATCTCTACGCCTCCTCCATTGACAAGGAAGATATTCTCTTTTTAAACTTAGCAACGGGTAAGAATTTTTCTATACGCTCGGCATAGATTATATGTATACGGAATGAGAAATCTCTCGCGCCAAGTACAGGCAACCGGCTGCATGTATGTACAGAGGGCACGGTTCTCGGAGACTCCTTACCTCTAAAGTCTTCTCTTTACCCTCCCACCTCCCTACCCCCACCCCAAACACCTTATTAATGCCAATTACGTAAGTCACTATACTATATCTGCCCTATTGTGGGATCTAGCACTGCCCCATCATTTCAATTGTATTTTCATAATTTCTTATAACGTTTTCGCTACTCTTTTGCGTAAACTACTGCATCTCGTATTTAATTATCTTTTAATGGTCATTTAATAATAATGAAAACTTTAGGTGATTCCTCTTATCGAGTACCACTTGGAGGGTCCGTGCCAGGAATTCCAAAGTACTTACTTCGAACGTACTAATAGTATTCTAAGACTATACACTTGTTATTAGACTTTTACCGTGATTATTTTTCACGAGTTATTGGTAATGTGTCCTATATAGAAAGTTGACGCTGGTTTTGAGTTTGAAGACTGGCATAATGAACGCAAATTTATATCAAGCGATGCACGGGCCCGTCAGGCACTACTCGATAAGGAATCACATAAAGTTTTTATCATTATTAAATTACCATTAAATCATAATTAATTACGAGAAGCAGTAGTAATATAAAAGGAAACGTTATAGGAAATGTTGAAAATACAATTAAAGTGATGGGTCAGTGCTAGATAATACACATAATAATAGGCAGATATGTAGTGACTTATGTACTTGGCAGTTTTTTACACGTAAGTGCTCTTTTGGGGGATCAAAGGTGACAAGTGTCTTTTCATTCGGCTAAGGACAATCATTTGATCCGTCTTGTGCAAATTCTATAGAAAAGTAAATAGTTGACAAAAAGATGCAGCAAATATACATTTTATTTTTCTCAATTTTCAGGCAAAGTCGAAATGATCACCGGCGTCGGAAAAGCCATGCCAACGAATATGACAAAGTGGGGAAATCCAAACAGACCGATCGTTGAGAGCGGTATATTTGGCCAGTACATGGTGAGCCCGTCGAACGAAGCACTCTTCGTGTTAAATGGAGAAACGCGAACGGTCAACTGTGAAATCGGAGGACTTACGCATCCCGGTGCCGTTGTGTGGTTCACCGTTTCGCTCCATTGATTAATCACATTACTCATCTATCCATTCGTCATATTGCATCATTCGGTCTTTCATCATTCGAGTAATCTATACTCACAGTGTCGCCTCTTAATCAGCAGTTCTCCATGAATCTCAGTAATGCAGCAAGAAGAGCAAAACTCGCTGATTATCGGTGCGATGTTATTCTAAATGGCAGGGTGCGATGGCAAAGCATGAGACCGCAGAGTGGTCGAAAAAGGATTCGACACACAGATCTAGTCATTTTGAGATCAAAGTCAAGAATATAAACGTATAGGAAGAAAAATAGACTGAAACATGAAAAAACTATGTACCTATGTAATTAGTGCTGCCAGTCGATTACAATATGTGAACAACATCAAGATCGCGCGACTCTTCATATATATCATCTTCTCGCTAATTCTTAAGAGACTCGTGCACGTGTATGAATATGCATATGTTTCATGTAAATGTAGAAGATGCCATGTCGATCAAACGCATGCATTTTTATTGAAATCCTTATGCACTTGTGCACGCAAATCTATGCATATGCATATACAAACGCATACACAATACGCATTCATTCACAACTATATAAAGTCGTTAAAAAAAATAGCATTTTTATGAAAAACTAGTGAAGAATCACCTGACTCGAGATATGTAATGTTAATGTTAAGTAGAGCGGGGGGGGGGGGGTCATCCGTCTTGATGTTGGACGTTGAAGAATGAAGAAAATATTAAAAATGTGTACTTTGCTTTTTTGACGAATCGAGGTCGAGGTGTGCGTCTCTGTGCATGAACTCGTGCTGGTGACAAAAAAAAAGCGAACGACGAAATGAAAGGGCACAGCTGCGAGAAGAAAAGGATCTTACGAGAATCGAATAATTAAGAAATAAATGTAAACGAAGGCTCCGGATGACCTTCGTGCAGCTGGACAGTAATTATACGTACTAAGTTATAAATAAAAGTTGATCTTTTGATATATATGCACACACAGGATGCTTCGTAAATGCCATACACGGTAGGTCAATACTGGTTCAGGGTGGCCTCCTCAGTAAGAATCCGTAATTTGTTTGGTCCTACGTTCAGTAGCTTTTTTTGCAAATTGAGTTTTACTTCGGCCAATCAGAGTATAGCTTTGAGCTTGGTGTCACGACGCTTTTAACAACGGAAGACTTTACAAGACTTCACTATAGTCGGCTGAGTTCGCTTGGTACATGTGGCAACGATAAACAAACTTAAAGATCCACTTGATTGTCTGCCGCCCATAGAATTTGTTTCTCGACGGCATCGATGAAGTTAAAGCCAACCAGAAATGTCCACTAGATACTTAACCAAGCAAAGCACCAGAGAATGGGATTGGAGTAAAACAAATGCTACCGACGTTCCATGGACAATACACGTAAGCTCTGGACCACGGATCTTACAATGCGTCAAATTGAAAAAATGGATTAGGCGAGAAATGCAAAAACACGTAACGCCTTATTCCGCTCAGAGAATATTCACACCAATTTGCAGCCCTTTGCGACTTCCGGTGGCAAAGTTACACAGCACCTGTGGACTCCGGATTTTGTAAAAAAATACGTCAAATTGAAAAGATGAACTAGGAGAGAAATACAAAAATACGTATGCCTTTTTCTCGCCCCGACAGGTGTTTTGTAACGTTGCCACATGTAGCAAGCTAACTCAGCCGACTATAGTGAAGTCTTGTAAAGTCTTCCGTTGTTAAAGGCGTCGCGACACCTCCCTCAAAGCTGTCCTCTGATTGGCCGAAGTAAAACTCAATTTGCAAAAAAACTACTGAAAGTAGGACCAAATAAATTACGGATTCTTACTCAGGAGGCCACCCTGAATGAGTATTAACCTACCGTGTATGGCATTTACGAAGCACCCTGTGTATGTATGTGTGTTTATATATATATATATATATATATATATAATGTATGCACAGTGGACTCTCTCTAAGAGCAGACAGCTGGGACCAGAATCGTGTGCTGTTATAGAGAATGTTCCCCGCCATCCATCGCGTATACGTTATCTACGTACGCTGCTAGACGACTTACAGCGGTGAACTTATGGCGCGCATCAGCATACAGTTATAACTACCGACCAGTGGGAGTAAGATTTTCCCCTCTCGGGCCTAGCGACAATGCGAATTCAGGGAAAACGTGTTGTCAGAGAGCGTGTTCTTAGGAAGAGTCGGTTTTATATAGGGAATACAAGAATATTCGTACATGACAGCAAAATCAGCTCCGTTAGAACTAGCCCTGATGAAATTCTAGTCAATTTTGACGTGGAATCACTGTGCACTAACGTTCCCATTCCTGACACCCTTGAAATCATCAAGAAATGTAAGAAAGTTCCTTCCAAACTATTTCCCCTAATTGAACACTGCCTAACATCCACCTATTTCCAATACCAGGGTGAGTTCTATGAACAAACATCTGGGGCATCAATGGGATCCCCCATCACGCCCATTACAGCCAATATTTTTATGGAACACTTCCAAAAACAAACTTCTGCTTTGGTGCTACGGAAACATAACATCCGTACAATCTTCAAACCCCCAAAGGAGATTGGACAAATAATTTCCAGTAAGAAAGACCGTAGACCACCACTGAGTGCCCCAGAAGTATACAAAATCCCCTACTTCTGTGGAAAATTGTACATAGCTGAAACCGGGAGGAAGATCAGTACGCGGGTCAAAGAACATCAACGGTGTACCAAATACGGTAATTTTTCTCAATCTGCCAAAGCTGAACATTGGATGGACACTGGACATTTAGTGGAATATGAAAAGACAGAAATGCTAGCTAGTTCTACAGGTTACTTCGCCCGAAAACACCGCTAAAGTCTAGAGATACTAAAAACACCCGAACGATTTTAATAGGGATCGAGGATATCAAGCTGAACAAAACTAAACAACTTATGATCGGCAGAAGCACTGATCCGCATGAGCAATCTTAGGCATATTAAGACTTCCTGACAACAGGGAGCTTCG
Source organism: Trachelus troglodyta (assembly GCA_030142635.1). Taxonomy (NCBI): domain Eukaryota; kingdom Metazoa; phylum Arthropoda; class Insecta; order Hymenoptera; family Cephidae; genus Trachelus; species Trachelus troglodyta. The sequence continues at coordinate 17,038 of JARQTJ010000420.1, read as the reverse complement.
GTATTGGAGCCTCCTAGCCCTGATGATGACTGACTGAAACGTTTGCGAAACGTCGGCACAAAACTGAACACAGACGCGGCTTCCATTCGGAAACCATGAGTATTAATAATATTCGTACATGTTATACATATAAGTTCCGGTAAAGATACGTTCGCATTTTTAGACCGGCAATTTAAGTCAACTCTACTCTCTGTGCTTCGTTATGCGTCGTTCGTTCTTTGCTGCCATTTGAAGTACAACAGCTGAAAATTATTTTGGTTCGAAAGAAAATGTTCTTTGGATATTAGAAACAGAAATAGGAGCTCATGCAATATCAGCAAAGCGTATGATGAATGACTCTTGCGTTAACATTTGTTAACCCGGTCAGCCTAGGTTAGGTTAACTGTTGATTTGCCGATACTTAAACGCATTCTCGTCTCCCACGATTGGTTACTTTATCCCATATTTTCGATAGAAAAATCATGAGCTCGAACGTTTTAAAGTTCGTCAATCGAACGTCGAAATTCAATCAAATTTAAGATACATATTAGTTGTTACGTCACAAAGTACTCGCAACGACGTATCGTCGACACAAGCGCGTTTCGGCTCATGAGCAGGGCGCGCGCGTGTGTGTAAGCAGCTGCGCATCCACAACGGGAGCTACCAACAAGTGAGGATCTATGCCACCTAATTTTCGGTCTAAACTCTGGGGCGTTTGCAGTTTGCACAATGTAGTATCTTTTTTATTTTAATCTGCGGCTAAGCACTTGGGTTAACCACACACGGCAGTGTGTCGGTGGTGTCGGTGGCGTCGGCGGCGTCGGCGAATAACAGACACTCCGTGCGGCTTTCCGACTGTATTAAGTGAAGTATCAAACATAGTTCCAGCGATTACTGAAATACATTTGTCGCTATACTTATGTATACATTTCAAGTCTCTCTTGTAAGCTATTTACGACTTATTCTATGTAATATGTGAGAAAACTAGCGGGTTTAGTGTCGTAAGATATAGAAGAGCGTAAGAGTTATTTTGTTATCGTTATCCATATCGTAATGTGACTGTTTATAAATGTGCGAGACCGCACCGTCAAAGTACTGATATAAAAGACCTTGCAGAAACCGATCGCGGAGCCACGAGAGTCACCCATCCGTTACATGTCTCCGTCACTTTTGTTTTTTCGATGTAACTTCGCGGTAGGACTGTGCTGCGCATCCGACGTCAATTCAGCTTCGCGCACGGCCACATTATTTGACATTTTACTTCGTTTTTGATACTCTGCACATGCCACTCATCGTTTGTCACAACGGATAGTTTAATTTCGAATTCAACAAATTTCAAGTGAGCTGTTTCAGCGACTCCGGGACACATGCAAACGTGTTCAAGTAACAGTAGCTTATCCCGTGTACCTACATTACGCACGTTCACCGTCGACTTCCAATAAATCAAGCAACCATCACAGCAACTCGTTTATTATCATCTCCAGAGTGACTCAGTATAGTTTTACGAGGTAACAATAATTATGTATATTAGTGGATGTTTGTTACGACAAATTCCGTGTAATAAAAGTACTATAGCAAAAGATTTAACAAAAAAAATCCATAAATCGACGGATACTTGCTGTATCAATGCGAGGCGAACGACGCTTGTAAAGTTAATAATTACACCTTGAATTTTTCGTAATTATATTTAACTATGGTACAAATTTCATACATACAGATAGATCGATATAAGTGTATACTTATTTTTCGCCGCCATGCGCATCAAGTATGAAAGTTGTACTTCAAGTTCATTCGGATAATTTTTATTCTATTTTTTCTTCCTAAAAATTACCTAAGAATTTCTTTCCTCCTATTTCAAAGGAACGAAAAAGAAAGATTAACATGCGAGCCTTACAATGGATTCCTGACAAAACTTCATTCAATAAATATCACCTAAAGTTTGGCTTAACACACCCACGGACGCTCAGTCATTCGTCTATGCATGCACGCACACGAATACACAAAGGCACGCAGAGACACATGTCAATACGTTATACATGGATTCGCTCGAATGTGAATTATAGAGGTCAAAAACTGTATAAAAGCCGTCACGTGTCTAGTGTTTTTTCTTTTTCTTACGATTTAAGCATGTAAAATCATATAGGAATATCAGACTTTCATTTTTAAGACGGAAATCGATTCGCGGAACGTGAGACGTATTTAAACTATTAGGTATTAATAATTTGTACGTTCCGTTGAACTTTGTCGTTGGTAACGTGTATTCGAGCGATTTACTTTCAATCGTAGAAAAACTGTACGGTTTGAAGTAAGCTCAAAACGAATGCTGCCTTACCAGTGATGCACACGCTAATTCATGTATCTACCGATATTAGCGTAGGACGAACGATTGGATCAGGTCCTGGCGACGAATAACGATTGTCGTCACTCATATATTGCACGGTTTCAAGGAAGTCCCCTGTCGACTGTAAAAGAGGATATAAGCGTTGCTAAAGTCTTCTTCTTGGGGTTTCTGCCTGCTCGTGATCTCGTCATTATAATAGTGCCAGACATCTGTTTTAGGATTTTTCGCATAGGCGGTGTAATGACCCGCCGAAACACCTGCATAAAAAAAAGATAAATAGAGTATAATGATGCGCTTATCAAGCAATTCGTCTAATACGGACGTTAATCGATAAAAGTTTAAACAAGGAACTTCGTATTCTCTTAGTCTGGACTCACCGCCAAAGTGACAGACGCATGCATAAAGGTCGTAGAGATGTCTGCCCACGCTCAAGCCGACCAGAGGGAAGGTAACCTTGTCGTCGAGCTTCATACTGACACATTCGTAGAAAACGAATCTACAAAGGAAGAATAAAAATATCGGCAAGGGCAGTGAGAATCGGAATTCAAAATGAACTTGATAGTCTGCCGTTGTTAATTGTAGCTTTTAGTTATCAAATATAAGACACGAATGTTGCCTTTCTCATTACCACTATACACGATTATCTGTTCGTTCATTATTACAAGTGTTGCCATTTTATCATGACAACAGTCATCTCTCCATTAGCTTTAACATAATCGTATTCGTCAATGGCATCATGCAGCCTACCTCTTAAGATAAACTATGAGAAACTTGGGATAACGATGGACGGTTAATGTTTTCGTAGCACACTGGTTACGCTGACACGTTGGGCAAAACCATGGATTGAGCTCGTCCAAAGTTTCACTGAAATCGGAGGTGAAAGTGATGCGTTAGCTAAATGAAAGATAATAAAAAATTACCAAGTAAGTTTAATCGTAGAGAAGGATCAATCAGATTGTTGGCGAGGACTACCTTTGACTAAACGCTTGCAGACAATCGTAAAGGGAGAGCGGATGGTGGGGCCGTTGTTTCGTTAAAGTAATATGATCAATTGGCTGAACGATCTTCGGTAGATTTTCCGTATATCGGATGGCGAGGGTATCGCCATTCTGAAGTGCAACCAAGCCAGTTTCCGGCACTCGACAACCGGTACAGTGCGCGGTATACATACAGCGTGAACAGTGATGTCCCTGCGTATCAACAAAAGAAAAATACGCGCGCATGAGGTCACGTTATTTCAATATTTCTTGATTGACAGATATACTTTCTAAAGCCTTATCAATTTGGAGCATTGAATATTTCTAACGGGTAGCATGAGAGCGAGAGGGGTTATCAGCTGAAATAGGTTTGAAAACCGACCTGTCCGTCGACAAAGTGAATCGTGTAGCTGCCATGTTGCGGTACAACCTTCTCAATAATATCGTAGAGATCCTTTGCATTGACTCTCGAGGGCAATTTAACTAGGTGTGGATATCCAAATAGCTTGGTGCCCTTACGGTTGTTGGTTGTTTCGTTGGTATCCTGTCTCAGTACAACCGGGACATTCAGAATGCGAACAGCTGGCCTCGGCCTACCAGTCTGGTCGATCTTTGCAAACGACGAGGCCATTACATACGTTGAACACACTGGGCACATTTGAGGTTCCGTTTGGTTCTTGAAGTAATTCTGTTGGGTAATGGGCACTGCTCTAAATTGTCATTTTAGCTGATTTCAGAAATAAATTCGTGGTAAAGAAACAGATGTAATACATTCGTTTCAATATGTGATAAAACAGAAAAACTTATAAATAACTAGCCATTGCTGCTAAACGTAATGATACGTTATACCGATAAATTGCTTTCTCCCTATAGGATTTCACTTTTCATTGTTTTCACATGTGAAAAATTTGTGAAACAAACTAAAACGTACAACGGATATACAAATTCTAGACACCGCGACAATACAAACTACTTGGGGTGTGTTCCGAAATGTACTGACAGTACTGCCAGTACTGTAACCAACGCTGTGTCCAGATTCATCCATACGCATCTAAGAGAGATGTAATTACTTTTACAGTACTGTCAGTAAGTACATTTCGAAACACACCCCTAATTGCAGTTCAATTACTTCATGAATATATTCAATGTTTAATGCGCATGATCATTTATGATTGAATTGATTGAAAGAAGAAAAAAGTACCTACCTCGATACATGGGTCGCACATAATAAAGTTACAAGTATTGCCGGCATGTTTCTTTAGATCACCGTCTAGCTCTTCGAGACAAATGGTGCACGGGCCAATTTCCTCTCCTATGAGTACGGCAGCGCTTTTTTGACATGCCTCTCCGTTCGCACTGCCTGTATCATCCCAGACAACGTCACAGCCAACATTCACAGAAGCTCCAGTACGAATCTCGCGATCAACAACAGCACCATTGTCGGTAGTGGCGATACAAGCGTTATTAGCATCGATATCGGAAATAGCATTTCCGTCTTCAAATTTCAAAACAATGGCGTTGGGCGGTTCGGACAACTCGAAGGCGTATACAGTACGATTAGTATCGTTGACGTATCTCAACAGCGAATTGTCGTCCTGCAAGGAAAAGGGCCACTGAGATATTAAGGACTCATACCAGCAGGAATACACGTTCTAAGTTATTAACTACGCTCGTTAAAAACTTTATAAGAAGTAATTTGTACGATGAAATGTAGCCCCGTAACGAAATCTTTGAGTTACGAGAATGTTCTTTCATAGGTGGTTAAAAATCCTATATTATCGGAGAGTCGTATCGACGGTTGTCGTCACTAGCGAACAGACTGTCTTCCTTACTCTCCGTTTAAGCGATCGAGAAGATATTAGAAAAGAGATCCAGAAGCATTATTATAGAAGCCTTTGTATCTGGCAGCTAGTCTCTGGGTGTGGTGGGTACAACAGGATTTACGGTTTCACAAAGATTTCAATATTCTGAAACGTGCTGATATGCCATAAATTTCGCGATAGACATTGAATACGCGGAGCCCGCTCCTCCTTTTTATTAGCATCTACGCGCTCCTTAAACCTAGGCCACTTTTTCCGTAATTCGTTCCTAAATGTTCAAACAAGACAAGTAAGTACTTGTTGTTTACCAGTATCCGGGCGATGTGATTTTCGAGTACTTCGGCCATAGCTATGTTGCCAATAGCGACACGATGTTCCTTGCCCAAAGTTTTCAGCAATTCCTCCTTCAACTTGCCAACTCTGGATTGTTTGTTCAAAGAGACAACGCATCTTGTCGGTGACTCGCTATTGGCCGGCACGTAAGTAACGATAAGCTGCCTCTCCATTGCATGTGGTAACGGGACAGACAGATACATGAATGGTTCGTAAGTAACTGACACGTGTTTACACACTGCGCATATGACCTGTAAAAGACAAAGTGTATACTTTATCATACGAAGCTTATATTTAACCTGAAATACATTTTATGATCCATTCTTTTCGGTTTATGTGTATGGTAATACGAGCCTCTCCGAGCATTCCTTGCTCTCGTCACAGCGGGGAGGAACTCTTACAATTTTTATATAGAAGATGTTTCTTTTTTTTAAGTATTATACCTTCCAATAATTGGCAAGTTTTATGAACTCTTTCACGTTAAAACGATACACTATCTGCCAACTATTCATATCTCACTTACCGTGCTTTTAAATTGCCCTTGAAACGTGTCGACGATAATGCTTCTGTTAGACCTTAGATGCTTTGCCCAGTGCATGTCTGCTTCGAGTTCCTCTTGAGCAGCTATTGCTCCATTTTCGTTGTTGTGTAGACCTCTGGAGCATCGCGTTACACCACCACCGCAGCTACCACCACCACCCCCACCACCACCACCGTCACTATCACTGCCAATGCCGCCACCACCACCAACACGACCTAAACTCGTTCCGAGTCCATCGCGTTTATGATTTTTTTCCTGATCTAGTCTCATTCTCTTTACATTGCACTTTTCCAAACCAGAATCATATTCGATATAAGAACTGTCACTAGATAAGCTATCCATTGCGCAATTCATCTTTTGAACGTTAACCTCTTTTATCCTCTTGATACTGACGCTTTTATTGTCAAAATCATGATTTTCCATTAGGTTTGAATTCTCCAAGGTCATTCTGCGAATATTATCCTTTGGAAACTTTTGCGAATCATAATGAATCTCGTTATTACACTCTTGCGGTGTTACAAGAAAATTGGCATTACTCGTTTTTGCATCCTTCAGAATGTCGTAGAGACTATGGTACTGCGCGGCTACGTTTTTTGAGAGGGCAATCAGCTTATCGAGTCTTAATGGCTGGCAACTGGTAGTATTAATTCTGTTTGTTGGGTGGACTGTTAACTGCTCCTTATCATGTATGTGATCATTCTGGTCCTGTTCTCTTTCTTCTTCGTCGTCGTCGTCGTCGTCTTCGTCCTCCCTATCCTCGTTTTCATTGATTTTCTCGTCACCATCTTCCTCGTTCTCCTCGTCTCGACTACTTTTATTCGCTTGTGTTATGTTATGAATAAAGGTAGTCTTACTCGTATCGACTACTTCTTCCGAGTCCAATGTTTCTTCGTCGTCGTTGTCATTCAAAGGCAATTTTTGTGGTGACTTTGCTGTACTGTCTAGCTCGGCCATCGGCGAGTCTAAATCTGAATGTATGTACACAAATATTACAGGAGCTCTATGGAAAATTTAGGCCACCGGACAGCGTAATATAATTATAATGTATAGCGGACGAAAGAATCGATGAATTATATTGAAATGGAAAAAGATCGTTACCTCGCGGAGAGCCAGCCATAGTAAGATTAGGGCTATTAGGACATTCGGGCCATGGTGAATTTTCATACATTTCCATAAGCTCAATATTAGAGTTTGAATTACTAGTGGCAGTAATAATAGGTTCAATGAAAGAACGTTTTCCCACGTTTTCACTTTGACTAGTTGTATTGGCAGTGGTTGTGGTAGCAGCAGTAGCAACAGCAACAGTAACAGCAGCAGCGGTAGCAGTAGCAGTAGCAGCAGCAGTAGCATTAACAGCAGCAGCAGTAGCAGCAGCAGCAGTGGCAGTAACAGTAGCAGCAGTGGCAGTAACAGCAGCAGCAGCAGCAGTAACAGCAGCAGCAGCAGCAGCAGTAGCAGCAGCAGCAGTAGCATCAACAGGCACCTGGCAATTTTTGGCAGCCATATTCGTTTGTTCGTGAAGAGAATCGAGCAGAAGTGCAAGAAACTCTTGGCAGTCATGCTGAATATAGAAAGGCATAAAACAAAATATTTTACACTTGCACGATAATAACATAGAGTAACAAAATTATTGTTACTGTTTTCATCTCTACCCATGTGGCTCACCTGTCTATAATCTTTAAATTGCGAGTGATATGCGCCTAGACTTTGCTTAAATTCGGTGGGCCTGACAACACTGTATCTGCCAGACCACATTTTACCGAGGAGCGAACTAAAATTAGCCATCAGCGTATCCGGAGGTGGATGCGGTAACTTTTGTCCTCTCTGCTGCAGCTCCAAAAAATGTCGCAGCACAGGAGGGGTGGCAGTGAGACACTGTAACCCCGCAGCCATAAAACACGTATTACCGAGATTTCGCAAGCCACAGACGCCAGCAGGGGTGCTAACTTCTATAAGAGAAATGGTACTTATTGATTACGACCTTGACAAATACGAATATTGTAGTCGGCTTATCACTGAATATGCTAATATGGACAAATAAAAGGATTATAGAATCCTTAATAAGTCACATACGGTTAACCACGACAGACATATTACAGACTTTCGCATGCAGTCTCGAGGATTCAAATAAACGTAAAATGATAACAATAAAGAGCAGAATAGCATTTCTTTGCATCGAGTATTTGTTTCATCCATGTCGTTCAATCCAATTATGACACAGTGAGACGCCTCATAAAGTAGACGATTCTTATCATCGTGTTACCAATCTATTTGGGTGATTAGAAGGAGAGTACCTTACAATTCATAAGTGGATATTATCTCACCAATTACAGAATCATCCTGAGTCTCTCCTGTATCAGCAAAAAGGTTATTTAGTGTTGGAGTGACAGGTGGTAAGAACGGCCCATGTTCCATGCTTATACAAACTTCTTCCATGGGATTGGCTCCAACATCTGTAAAGTCATCCAATCCAGAAGGTGCTGGTAATGGAATTGCATAATCAGACGCTGAACTGTTTGCTTCTGTCCTAAATAACAAAGTACACGAAGATTAATAAAATGATATAACGATAGTTTTTATATCATGCAACTGTGGGACTTTATTTTATATTCTTCTTGGGCTAAACTACAGTAAATTGACTCCTTACTGAAGTTAGCTGCGGATTGCTTACAGCTAAATCACAGAATATGACTCCTTCTTCGAGTTAGCTGTGAATTGTTAAGTCTTTTTTACATGTAGTTCCTCACGAAGGAGTCGCATTCTACAGTTTTACCACTTTTTGTTCTATTAAATATATTTGAAAAGAACTAACCAGGTATTTTCAATGCCCATATCGGTTTCACTAGCCAGCAAGCTATCCTCTTGCAGCGTCAGGTTATGATCTAAGGATAAAGTTAATGGGCTAAGTCCGGTTGATTCCGGAAGAGGCAAATCTTCTGATATGTCAGCACTATCAAATAATTCAGAAATTTCACTGAATTCGTATATCAAATTATCTCCACCTTCCAAGGATTTCCGCTGTTTGTCCATTCGGACTACACTGTTCCTGAAATATGTTAATTCGTATCACAGTTAACCAACATTATAATATGAGAAGAAAACTAATTACCCTATTATGACACTATAAACACAAGCGCATACTTGGCCGATACATGATATAGAACACTGATTATATGATTATACAGAAATCAGCAGTACTCTGAACATAGATCCCAAACTGAAATAAAAAATTGTATTATTTATGTACTTTGCCGAAGGAGATTAGATTGAAAATGAGATAAAATACTAGAATCGATGAGTGAATGAGTAACTTAAAATTTATTGTTATCGCGGATGAGGCTGCCTGAGATTGCCACAAACTCGCGGTTATTTGAAATTCAGATAGAAGCGAATCACGACGACGACGTTTTTCGAGATTACTATCTACATGCGAATAATGTATCAAGTCAAAAGAAAATTCAACGAACATTGTTTAAGTTCGCAAAAAGAACAGTGTTAGCTCCTCCGTAGATGGGCAACCATAACCACATTTTCTTTTAATCGAATTTACTCACTTATGTATATCGTGTGGATTTCAATCGAGTTCCTCTTGTGTTTTTACCTGAAGATATCTAATTCGCCATTGTAGAAAATGGCATTTCCGTCAGTGATGGCTGCTGATGACGCTAAATAAAATCCCTAAAAGGATACACTGATACACTGTTATGTCGCGGCCTAGTGATAAATAATCTCACTAGAATTGAGCGACGACGTCACATGAGGGATTAAAGAGGAATCACGATTTCTATCTCCAAATCAGAATTCAAAGCTTCTATTTTCTCAGTCTGTCATTAACGCATAAATAAGGTATTTTCCAAACAATTCGGGAAAGGCTTTCTAGCTCCTATACGCGCATAAACATGTGAGCTACAAAGAATGTAGGCATGGGCCGTTGTGTATTGCTATCCTAACCCCGTGAGTTTCTCAGGAACTCTCACTCCTGGTAATAAATCGAGTCACTTGAGAGGACGACGGGTTAGCGGAATGTTCGGTTAAGAGATGACGCTGTGCATGTGCTTCCTCAAATAAACTAAGGATAGGGTGTGCATGAGCCCTTTGTGCGTAAGACAAGGCCCTCGATCTTGGGCCCGGAGAGCAAGGCGCCACACGCTGGTCCTCCGCAAATGGTAGTATGTACATATGCGTGTGGGTGCGGATGCATGCATGAGAAGTATGAAGGACTGTATCACTTGGAATCCAGAAGGGCAGCTCGATTTCTGGTCTTGAAGGGTGTACTTCGAGTCTATATCGTAGAGTCATTCAATTAGCTAGATTCAGTCACAGACCACTTATTGGAGACACGGCACTCCCGTGCTTTAGACTGTTAAAGCGCGAGCAGCAACGCCATCTGATCGATAGGTTTTATAAGTATTCTATGTTTTACCTCAACCGTTTTACTACAGCCTATTGGAGTGTCAACCCCCTGATCGGAACATACCTTGTCTCATTCTACCATGGCGAAAACGATAGGGGCGACCATGGGGACTAGAGTACTCTAGTTTCCATGGGGGCGACGATCGGAATGTCAGAACTAACTTTCAGCATGGCCGTCGCTTCTGTTTCCAGGCTGTTGAAACTGGCGACTGCTGGCGACTTAAACATCATCGAAAGTTTACGACAAGTCTCGCCTCTGATTCTCCCTAAGGATTTTATTTTGTGACGAAATCTATGAACGTTCTGCAATTAATAAAACACTGCCGCAGTGAGTACATCGCAGCGATACGAACATCCATTCTTCAAGTTTAAAAGCATAATATTATATCGTTAGTCTTTCACTTATTTTCATAGTGAGAGAGCCGGCAGTAGCTAAGGTGACATGCTGACTTGAGAACGCAGCTCATATCGAGTACACGTATTGATTCTCTGGAACCGTCGAATCACCGACCAATCAGGAGACAAAATTTTTTAAATTTATACGATAAAATTTGAGCGGGCTATGTCGTGCGAGAATTAATTTGTTTTCGCCAACGGAAGCTCGATGGAAAAGAATACACGGATCGAGGACAAGAAGGGCTAATATAATGGCGGAGCGACTTGCAAAAGAATTGCCAATGGAGAGTGTCTGCTATGTGACACTTGTTCTTGCAGGAGATTATCGCATCGTCGCTAATCGAGAAAAACTTGTTCGCTCAAGTCATTACTTTGCTTCATTATTTTCAACTAACTTTAACGATTACTTATGTACGGAAATAAACATAAACTATGACATTTCACCGGACATTTTGCAAGTGGGCCGCAAATATTAAATACATTTCTTGCTTTTCATGTAATGTTTGCATTTTTCATTTAATTGAATTTTTGCAGGATTTTGTCGATTGGGCTTCGGAGGCATATAATAAGGGAACTGTAGCCGAAGAGACGAAATGTTTGGATAAATACAGGATGGACAATAATTATGCGGGTCTGATGGATTTACTGGAATTGAGCGTTCTTTTTGCAGCTGAAAATTTAAGTGAACGTCTTACTGATATAATAGTGGAGCATTGGCTCTTGGTTAAAAATGTTCTAAGTATATGGTTATTCGCACACGATTTAAATTTGCGATCTCTGAGAGATGTTGCATTTGCAGCGTGTCTCAGTCGACTCGAAGAATTGCCAGTCTCGTCGCTTTTGAAACTTTGCCAAGTTCATTTCGTACAACTCGTTGGCAATGTTAATGCGTGTTGTCGCAATAACAGTTTCTTACGAGATTTGACGGAACAGTGGATTCAGCGGAATGTAGATAACGGAATATTACCTGCGAATATGGCGATTCTTCGTTCCGTAAGTATTTTTCTTGTTGTCAATTTAGCGAAATTAATTTACCAGTTAATAATTGCAATAAATTGCTAGAAAATCATGGGTTTATTTGTAGGTGCAAAGTATATCTGCTGGATCGGAAAATCAATGTAACATGGACAAGAGAACGTATTTACATTGTGCTGTTGGAAGTAAAATTGGCGAAAATGGCGTGATCAGAAAAGCATGTATATTTAGATGGGACGGCGAGAGATTGTCAACACTAATCGACGAGACTAATCGCGATTGCGATATTCTTGGAATGATCAAGGACCTCGTTGGGATGCAGGTTGTGGGCAGAGGTGAAATTGAATTGACCCATTGTAATTGCTACGTTGTACAGTATACATTAAGTGCCGATTATAATAGCGCCGCAGCGATTGAGCACTTACTCGAAATCGCCAATGTCAGGCTAATTGAAAAAAAAAAAAAAGATTTTCTTTTAACTCTTGAGATTTTAGTATTTACTTCGTCGGAGGAGAACGGGGATTGGGAACTGGCCGTTTCAATACAATTATATGGCGTTACTGTCTGATATTAAATAAATTTTATCGCTTTTCGAGGTAAGCGTCATAATAATATTTATAACGAATGAACGCGTAAACAAATGTACTTGTCATACAAATAAATAATTTCTTTTTTGCAGTTTGTTGGAACCACGAAGACACATGGCTGTCGAATTTATCGATAATAATTTTATGGCGGTAGCAGGGGGAGTGGGACGGCATCGATTGAAGTTGTCTACCATGAATATCTTGAATATACACACGGGCAAGTGCGAGCATATAATTTTTGCGTTATGAATTAGAGTACTCATAATCGGTGTCGCTTTGCTTCTAAACATCATAGTCAAAGCAGTAAGGTCATTCGTTTGTTATAGGCGTATGGATAAAGGCCGCCAATATTCCTGAGGACTTTACTGAAGTCGTATCTACTTGTACAGTGGGCAATAAACTTTTGTTGTATAAGTCGGCTCTTCATGCTTATGATTTGAAAACCGACACGTGGTCAACAGTGTGGCCTACTTTAGTTACGGAGAGCGACACATCAACTCGAAAGCTGAACGTGGCCCAATTTCTAATGTGCTATAAAAATAAGTTGTATATATGCGGTGAATTGATTATCATTGGTCAAATGTAGCTTTTTTCTAACGCGCGACGCGAATATCATTCTTAAATTTTTTTTCCAGATTCTACGAGTGGCAATCGTACATGTTTATGGATGATTGATGACATGGCCAATCCAGTAGCACGTATGGTTTTCGAGTTTTCTACATTGCATCAGATTCACGCGGCCAATGGTGCAGAACTTATTGGTTTTGCTCATGACAGAGAAACCGTGACTGTTGAAGTTGGAATGATTCGTGACAATAATGTTTCTCTTCATGGGCTCTATACGACACGTGCACGGGATTTAGACATGTTAAGATTTGAGGTGCGCATGGGATCTTTCAATGTAATCGATCCGGAATCTTTATATCGACAAAATTAATGAATGTACACAACACTGTAAACATCTTGCATGATCATAAGTAAAAGACGATTACGTATGTACCTCAGTTTTATATATTTTCATCGTATACTTGCATTATCCTGCACAATTAATCATATAAACATTTTGTTACGCAATGGTAATTTACGGAAGAATATTTTTTATGTACATGTTCTACGCATTTATATTGCATGTAGGAATATTGTTATACATATAGTAGATTTAAGTAAAAATATAATTTTAATACAGTTTAAGGCTGCTGTCTGGCTAGTTTAGCTATATACATATGTATATAGTGTGACGTCACAAGTGCGGAAACGTATTTTTCGTTTTTCTCCTTCATTTCTGCATGACTTATCAAAATATTTAATAAGGCAGCTTCATTGTGGAATACGGCTAGCGGCTCTTTTCGATTTAGGTGCAAAAAATGTTTCAATTTCTAGAAAAATATACGTATAATATAAGAAATCATGCATCTCTGATCTGTCAAAACACCATGGGCGCCGCTATTACGGCCAATTTTCGATACAACTTTCGAGTTACGACGTTGGGCAGGCAGTCTTCTCAATTTCTTCAACCGGGTCACACCAGACGGAGAGTTATAAGACGAACCTTGTACCAAGTGGTGCAATCAGTTTCGCGACGTAGAAATATTTATATTAGTATATCACTATTACAATTCCTTTATATTGACGTGAGTCATATTTGTATATAATTACTACGATTTCCTATTAATAATAAAAAAAAGAAAAGACTTTAGTGCTGTTTAGTAAAAAAGTAAAGGCTAGTGTTTTAATATCCCCCCGCTCATTCTCGGATCTCAGGCGTCGAATTTCTATTCGCTAGGCAGCGACGCGAACGGCCCAACGGGAATAAAAGCTAAGAGCGAGCCGCCAACCAATCGAGCGGCTCGTAACAAAATTGGCGCAGTCGGTAGGACATATCTAAATGCTGCACCTGAGCTCCGGGACACAACAAAAAATATAATAAACTTTGCCTACGTGAAATATAATAAATTAAAGTGGAAGCCAAAGTGGAGGGTTCATTTTCCCATTTCGAGGTGATTTATTTCCATCGGACCTTGCCTGGGCGAACCGAGCAGCATAGCCAAACCGATCGAGAGATTGCAACGCGAAAACGAAATGAACTGAAGACCCTCGCTTGCCTGACCTGTTCAGCGAGGTGGTACCAGTCAACGAGCCCACGGGGTGGGTCCAACGAGGGACTCTGTTCACGGGAGGAATTGGATTTCGGCGGACCACGGACGGCGTCGTGGGATTTCGCGGGATTACGGAGCGTCGGACTTCACAGCATCGCAGGACGTCGCATCACCTGCTGGGATCACTGGTGGTGTACAAGGAATCAAAGACTGTTTTTTTTTTTCAGATCTGGAAAATTTGAAGCAGTGTCGGTACGCTAAAATATTATTATTTTATAAGCAAAAATGCCACGCGGAAGGAAGACGATCTCAAACTCGTCTCGAGGGTCGAACACGCGCTCAAGGAGAGGAATGGCACCGACATTAGCTAGTAACTTAGATTCTTCTACGAATATTAATTCCGTCGATAACGCCGAGAACGAGGAAACTGACAATTTGTCAACTTTGGGCTCTGTAGGGGGTTGCCAAGCCATCTCTGAATTCTCGGAGTACACCGTCTTCAAGTTCAATGCTGGGTTTTAAAATAGCAGCTTCGCTTATCCTCGCGTATGATGGCGAAAATCTTTCTGTCTCAACATTCATTGAATATTGCAGAGCAGTCTCCGCTGCCATCGAGCCACACGAAGAGAAATTCTTAGTAGTGTTAATTCGTACAAAATTGACAAAGACGGCCCTCCAGCGAACCTGGAGAAAAAGGTTCGACACCCTCAACGACCTACTCGATACGTTAGAAAGGGGATTATGTCGTAGGAAAGACAGGAGCCAACTGCTTCAGCAGATGACTACTGTATCGCGAAATGCTAATGGACAATGCTATCGGACTACGCACAGCGCGTATCCAATATCCTACCAGACAACCTCTGTGAAGTTAGCACCTCATTTTCACAATTCGAATAAAAGTTTTAGAGTTCTGGTATCACCCGGAAGAGTTCTAGAATTCCTGATAGTTTTTAGAAATAGTTCCGTCGATTAAAGTACAAAAAAATCATTTTCAAAATATGGAGTGCCAACTTCACGGCGCACCTCATTTTTTAAAAAATATAAATTTTCTTTTGAGTTCTGAGTAGTTCTTTAATAGTTCTAGAGTTCCCTATAGTTTTTATCAATAGTTCTGATCTATATCATCTTCAAAAATATATTTCAAACAATTTTGTTGCACCCTATTTATAATAAAATTTACATCTTTTGACTATTTCTGATTTTTTCCGAAAAGTTCTAGAGTTCTCTGTAAGTTTCATTAACGCAGTATATTCATAAACCATAAAAAATCAATATCGAATTGATACAAGATAAAATCAATTAATCGTATAAAATCTGATATTTCTACACTATACCAATGAGAATGTGTTACCATAGTGTAGGTATTCATTTTAGAGAACTTTTCCAGAACTACTCAGAACTCCCATAAAAACTCCTGGAACTCTTCATTTTTTTTTTCGAATCTACCCTACTTGCACGGAGAATCTTCAAAGACACAGATGCCTCGCAGTAAGTAGGGTAGGTTCGAAGGATAAAAAAAAATTGAGAGTTCCAGGAGTTCTGATGGGAGTTCTGGGTAGCACTACAAGAGTTCTACCAGAAATCCTAATGACGAAAAGCTCTAGAACTAAAATTGAAAGAGTTCTGGGACTTTTCAGATGCCCCGCAGTAAGTAGGGAAGGTTCGAAGAACAAAAAATATTGAGAGTTCCAGGAGTTTTTATGGGAGTTCTGAATAGTTCCAGAAAAGTTCTCTAAAATGAATACCTACACTATGGTACTCATTGGTATAGTGTAGAAATATCAGATTTTATAAGATTAATTGATTTCATCTTGTATGAATTCGATATTGATTTTTTATGATTCATGAATGTACTGCGTTAATGAAACTTACAGAGAATTCTAGAACTCTTCGGAAAATATCAGAAATAGTCAAAAAATGTAAATTTTATTATAAATAGGGTGCTACAAAATTTTTTGAAATATATTTTTGAAGGTAATATAAATCAGAATTATTCATAAAAACTATAGGGAACTCTAGAACTATTAAAGAACTACTCAGAACTCAAAGATAATTTATATTTTTTTAAAAATGCGGTGCGCCGTGAAGTTGACACCCCATATTTTGAAAATGATTTTTTTGTACTTCAATCGACGGAACTATTTCTAAACGCTATCAGGAACTCTAGAACTCTTACGGGTGCAACCAGAACTCTAAAAGTTTCATTGGAATTGTGAAAATGAGGTGCTAACTTCACAGAGGTTCCTCTATGCACCGTTCTGACTTTCTGCGTTAACAGATAATTAAAAATTTCAAGGAAAAAGCCGTAGAAGGAACCCTTTCAGAGATACAGTCTCCTAAACGTGGAATATCGAGACTTTCTAGATTCGTAACTTCGATTTCTTGAGTACGGTGTCCTATCGCAATTTGAACTGTACCAGCCTCCTCTACGGACCGTCCTGGCTTTCTGCTTTAACAGATCTTTAAAAATTTCAAGGAAAAAACCGTAGAACCAACCGTTTCAGAGATACAGTCTCCTAAACGTGCAATTTTCTAGATTCGTAACTTCGATTTCTTGAGTACGGTGTCCTATCGCAATTT
>JARQTJ010000419.1:23922-42080 GCA_030142635.1 Trachelus troglodyta | reverse complement strand
ACCGGCTCGTCGATTCCCGGTGATACAAGAATCGGCTGGCGCCCGCCTGGCTTGCGGATGCATGAACGACGGGTGGATGGCCGAAGGTAACGTAGGTTGGTTCTCGAAGATAGTTCGCTCTCGGATGTTGTTCAGTTATCGGTGTCGAATTACGAAAAGAATTAATACGTTACAGTGTATAGACGATGATTTCGTCCAGATAAACAAAGAGTTCGATGCCATGGAGTCCGGAAAGGGCAATGTTCCTGTGCTGCTGGAAAACGGGCTGCCCATTGCGAAGTCTAAACGGAAGGACGGTGAATTCTTAGTGCCCTTCCGGTGTCGAGAACGCGGTTTTAGGACGGTCTTTAGGATCCTTCTCAGTTTAATGAAACCCGCTGGCAAGATCGAAGATATTAAAATATTTCGCTCCTCCCAGCTAGTCTAGGATGTCAGTGATATTGGAAAGAGTATATGCGTCCGGAAGAGTTTTTTCATTCAGCGCTCTGTAGTCGATGACCACACGCCATTTGCGATTTCCGTTTGCGTCCGGTTTCTTCAAAACAATCCATAACGGAGAGTTATAAGGTAAAGTGCCCGGTTGAATTTTTCCGTCCCTCAGGAGTTTGTCCATCTGTTGGTTAATCTCCTCCTTGTGAAAAACGGGGTACCGATTCTGCCGGGTGTTAATTGGGACGTTGTCGACAGTAGGAATTGTGCAATGCATCAAATTTGAGTGGCCCAGTTTGTCATCTGGTAGGTTAAAGCGATCGGGAAACGCAGTCACTAGTGTGCGCACTTGTTCTTGTTCCTCGATATTGAGGTGGTCAGTGCTCAGCACGTCTAGCACAGCGGAAACCGGATCTTTCTCGGCGATAGTCGCTTCGTCGACCGAATCGGAGCTGTTGAGGAGGGATGGAGATTTCAACGTTCTGCGTCGTAGTGTTGACTGCCATGAGGTAGACGAATCCATCATGATTAGTGACGGTGGTTTCGCCAATGAAAATGCCTTCATTCATCGAAAGCCGAGGGAGATAACCATGGAGACTACATAAGGAATACGAACTCCATGTATACATTGTGACGATTTATCCGGTCGTCTACAAAACGGGACTCTACAAAATGAAAATCGGGAGCGTAAGGGGTATCGGCAAAGTTGAACAGGTTGGTTGGGCGCCAGGTACCCTCAAAAGAGTACCACGAGCTCGGGGCTCGCTATCGAGAGACAGAAACGCGACACGTCACTAGTTCGGGGTAACCGACTGCCACCAGGCAAACTAAACCTAAATATGCCACCAGGCGAACTAAATCTAAATACGCCAGCAGGCGAACTAAATCTACAGATGCCACCAGGTGGACTAAAACTAAAGAGGCACCACGGCCACGCGTAATTCGATAGGGCACCACGGCCAAGAAAGATAAGAGAAAACGTAACTAAACCTAAGGTTACCCGGAACTCGAAAGCAATATTACGAAATTAGACCACCAAACGTCCCGCGGTAGGCCGCTTCAGAGGTTAGCTCGTCGGAAGTGTCGCGGCGTTCAAGAGGTAAGGACGAGGAAAACCAGCCAAGGACTTAGAGGGAAGCGACAAGAAATATTACAATAAAATAATCCAAATTAATGAGTTAACGCACCTGAGCTGTATTAAGCTAAAAACAACATTCAAAGAATCGGTAAACTCAATAGCAAAGGTACAAAAGCAATAATCCCGGCATTACCGAAGGTGCAAGCGAAAGCCAAGCATAGTTCACAAAAGTCTTAAATTTAATTCACAATAATCAGTATCCAAAATCGGAAGCTATATAATGCAAAAGAAATAAGGATAACTAAACATAATATAGAAAACTATAGGCGCATCCTATGTATCGGAGAATCACGGCAGCGACGGCGCTACGCGTGAGCGCACACGCAAGTACGACGCGCGCTCGATACTTCCGAAAACAATAGTTACGGAAAATTAATACAGTCGGAATAACTAACAAATTTCTTTTGAAATAAAACAACAAAATAGCACTAACTAACGAAAATCGGAACGCGAGGAACGGCAGAGGAACGGTCTGCGCGGTTCCAATTCTCGCACGCGCGAAATTATAACTGCGATCGGCAACGTTAATACGAAAGAGTCACTCAAAAGAGATTGTAAATCCGTAGGAACCCGCAAATGGATAATACGCGCGGGTTCGTTAACACAAGCTTAAAATCGCGAACATAGAAAAATTAGCACCATAAATAGAAAAGCTCACAATAAATAAACAGAAAATATGGCACCTAAAAATATCACAATCAGCAAAATATAGAATATTATAACGAGTATTTAATTATCGTTGCAACGGTAAGACGTTCTCGAAACGGGTAGTACAATCTCGAAACCGGCGGAACACTCGGCGTCGAGGAACGTCAACAAGGTCGCCTCGAAGGGCGCCTCGCGCGCGACGTCAGACGGACGTTCACGATACGTAATGTTCACAAAATTTACACAGCGATAGCAAGGCGAAAATATTCAAAGGTTCGGCAACGATAATTAGATGCGAAACACCAGCAATTCTTCACAGAAATAAGAACGAAAGATATCGCATACAAAAATAGGAATGTTAAATTCGGAAGCCCACTTCAGCAAAATCGAAGACAGTTTAACGAAAAGAAAAGAATTCAGTTAACTTAGCCCAGTCCGAAAGAGGAAAGTTGAAGAAACAGTATAGTTACAAGTAGTCAAAATAAATACGGCGTGGGCTCGCCACTAACTTTAACAGAACTTATGGTTCGAAAATCTCAAAGTAATTGTATAGATCCAAAAGAACAATAATTTTACGGTAAACGATATCTTATAATAATCGGCAAAATATTATAATCGGTAGTGAGAGAATCTGGCTGTAGAACAACCAAGCCGGTCAACCCGGGGTCAAACTTTCGGGGAGGCAGATTCCCACGTATACACTAGGCGAAGATTCCAGAAAATTCGTTAGTTACAGAAAGAGTAGAAGTCATAGATCATATAAGAAAAGCGCAAAATCGGAAAACTATAGATTATAAAAGATCACGGCACTATCGTCCTTTATACTATAGCAGGCGGAAAGACATTCGCCCGATAAGAATGGTGTCCAGATACGCACAAACCACTTGCCCACGGAACCAGATGCGCACGGACCGTTTGTCCACAACCCACTTGCCCACGGACCCAGTTGCCCACGGACCATTTGCGCACGGATTGAAATCATGGTCGACCCAGATGCCCACGGCCCACTTGCGCACGGATCTCGTAACATGCACGGACCCAGATGCCCACGGCCCACTTGCGCACACACTGAAATCTCCGCCGACCCAGATGCCCACGGACCCACTTGCCCACGACCCACTTGCACACAGACTGAAATCTCTAATCTAACCTAGCCTGACCTAATTTAACCTAATTTACTTTAATAGCCGATGCTACGCAAGTGGTCCGTGGGCAACTGGGTCCATGGGCAAGTGGGCCGTGGGCAAACGGTCCGTGTGCATCTGGTTCCGTGGGCAAGTGGTCCGTGCACATGTGGGCCCCTCCCGCCCGGCCACGATAACGTTAATGCAAATTCGTCACCGGCGAAAAAGACGGTTTAACCGTGCACGTGTCGATAATCTTCAATAAATCAAATCAGAAAATATTAAAGTAAGCGAAAGATCTCACCACAAAATAGAATAAGAAATAAAGCTCAATAAAGTCAGCCCTCAAAGGCAACGGCCGCTCAACAGCACTATTCGTTCTCGTTATTTTTATCTTTCTCTCTGTCTCTCGTTACTTCTCTCTTTCCAAAATTTTGCACGTGGGCTCTCTTTGAAACTTCACACGACAATGAATTATCGATCGACGATCTTCGGCAAGCGGGCTCAGATGAGGCGGGACGGTAACGGAACGGGACGAACGTTGACGAAAGCAGCCGAGGTCTCCCGAGCGTCGACGCGCAGCGACGGAAATAGCCGAGTGGAGACGAACGGCGAACCTATAGGCATGGCCCTCGAAGCACGCTGGGCCTGGCGAGTAAAGGATATTCGGCGGCTTCTCGGCCGGACGCAGACACTGATGTGGGTGATCGGCAGACCTTAGGCGGGCCAGGGAGGAATGCTTCGTCTCCCTGCCGGCCGTATCGGCGACGGATAGGCCCAGAGGGCAGCCCTCGCCGGCCGACAGAAACGGCGGAGTCCCCTCCCGGGTGCTCCAGGGCTTCTTCGGCGTAACGGCAGCAGCAGGATCCCGGCGACATCCAGGTCGGCGGAATCGGCGGACACATCTTGGTCGGTGGGAGCGGCGTTTGCTCCTTCCAAGGTTGTCCCTCACTCAAAATTCTCCAAAAGCGGCATCGACATCCAAACGTAATCGCCAAAAATCCTCAAACGCCACAATGACGCTGTCCTGTCCTCTCGCCCTTAAGTCGTTGTAGAGACACTCGAGAGTCCAGATATAAGATAGTGTAACAAAAAGCAAAAAGATAAGGCAGCATAGACGGAAAAACCAGAAACCATAAAGGACGATAATAGACGCTCACAAACGGGGCCTGAAGACTAGTACTTAAGGCGGAACTTCGCTAGAGGATTGTTGTGCGGAGCTTAGGTTGAGGGAAAAATCGGAATTTGTGACTTTTGGGATGCGATCCGGGAGAATCACGTCACAACATACAGTTTCCCAAAATAAGAGGGCACTAGTGTTGTGTATGCGGGAGGGCCCCACATGCGCACAGACTACTTGCCCACAGAACCAGATGCGCACGAACCGTTTGCCCACGGCCCACTTGCCCACGAATCCAGTTGCCCACGGACCACTTGCGCACGGATTGAAATCTTGTTCGACCCAGATGCCCACGGCCCACTTGCGCACGAATCTCGTAACGTGCACGGACCCAGATGCCCACGGCCCACTTGCGCACAGACTGAAATCTCCGTCGACCCAGTTGCCCACGGACCCACATGCCCACGGACCCACTTGCCCACGAGCCACTTGCTTAGCATCGACTATTAAAGTAAATTAGGTTAGATTAGGTTAGGCTAGGTTAGATTAGGGTGGAATGTGTAAACCTCGGAGACTGGGTAGGTTAGTGGATAAATATACCGACTGAAGAGAGCATTAAAGGTTTAAAAAGGTTCCGTCAGATAAAGATAACTTAAAAGATCCTTAAATTACTGATGGAATATCCTTCAGGAGGCAGAAAGTCGCTTTTGTGTTCAATTGGGTTATTGCGCAACTGGGAATCATTCGATTTCAATCTGTGTACAAGTGGTCCGTGGGCATGTGGATCCGTGGGCATCTGGTTCGACAGAGATTTCAGTCTGTGCGCAACTGGGCCGTGGGCATGTGGGTCCGTGGGCATCTGGGTCGACAGAGATTTCAGTCTGTGCGCAACTGGGCCGTGGGCATCTGGGTCGATGGAAATTTCAGTCTGTGCGCAAGTGGGCCGTGGGCATGTGGGTCCGTGGACATCTGGGTCGACGAAGATTTCAGTCCGTGCGCAAATGGGCCGTGGGCAAATGGGTCCGTGGGCATCTGGGTCGACGGAGATTTCAGTGGGTGCGGAAGTGGGCTGTGGGCATCTGGGTCGACCAAGATTTCAATCCGTGCGCAAGTGGTCCGTGGGCAACTGGGTCCGTGGGCAAATGGTCCGTGCACATTTGGACACCACTCGTGTATGCACCGAAAAAGTGGAGGGGTATAAGACGGGAGTTTAAATTGGAATTCATATTTGATTACTTCGAAAATTATAAAATAAATAATTTAACCTACTTTAACTTGAATAAACAAATAATAAAAGTTTGCAATGGCAATTACTTGTAAATATTTTCCTGCGCACTTCACATGTATTTATTATGCTATTTTCACATCAGTACAA
Source organism: Trachelus troglodyta (assembly GCA_030142635.1). Lineage (NCBI taxonomy): Eukaryota > Metazoa > Arthropoda > Insecta > Hymenoptera > Cephidae > Trachelus > Trachelus troglodyta. The sequence continues at coordinate 36,246 of JARQTJ010000419.1, read as the reverse complement.
AAGGGAAATTAGCGGCGCTAGTGGTACAGAAAGAAAACGCAATGTGGACGATATTAGTATTAGTTCGTGCTCCTTATGTAGTCTTGATGAAGATAACTTTCCTGGTTTTGGAATTTCTCACATTTATTGGTATTAACTTGCGTATTCGAGCGGGTACCTGCACCACACAGTTCTGGCGCGCGTCATCAACTGCTGGCGAAGGAGTATCAGGTGTCGACACAATCATTCCTTTCTCGGCGCCGGTAGCGTATCCTCCAGAGATAAAATAATTCCTGTCACAAATAAATAGAATGGGGCGCGTGGGTCGACTTGCGATAAGTAGAGCATTGTGGTTCTAGGAAATGTCGGTTTTTTCTTGTTTTAGATATTCCTCTCCCAGAAGGCCCACACCAGGCATGGGGAGGATGCCCTGGCAGACATAGAACTTCACTGGTTGTGAGAAAAACTCGATTGTCACGGTCCCGATTGCCTGCAATCATACTGATAATGCATTGTCCGAAATGCTGTGCACTCGTACGCGTTTATCTTCATTGATCATGACGTTTCCGCGAAAAGCGTTAACCTCGATCATGTTCACTACCACCGAGGAATCGGTTAACAGCTTGGGTTTTGCGACCCTTAAGTCCGGTGATTCCGCTTCGATGACTGCCTTGGGTTGTCTGGCGATTCGCTGCATATTGACGGTTAAAACTGGAATTTCATTGCAGGGGTTAGACGCGGTTTCAAAGTATTGGTCGTGGACGCGTTGTTCGAGCGACCAGCTTCCTCGTTTAAAGAAGGGTTCTTGTCATTGCTCGTTTTAGTAGGAGGGGTAGTGTCCCTAAAGCGTAGAAATTTACTCTCCGGTGCTCGCCTGTTAGATGAACTATCTCTCCGGCGATTTCTTTCACGCAAACTACTGTCTCCTCGACCTCTGATTCGCGTCTCATGCTGTTGAGATCGGCATGCCCATTCGCGGCACGCCTCGCATAGAGAGCGATCGGCACCAACCGTGTAAACCCGTCGACGCGGCCAGAAACCTCTATCACGCGACGTGGAACGATATTCAGCTTCCGAAGAACTATCGTTATACTGACTCGCGCGCGACATTCTTTCACTCTGAGGTGTACCTTCCTTGCGCCGGGAACGAGCGCGGAAACGTTTTTCGTCTTTCAACGCGAGCTCCCAGGCATCCTCCAAGGTCGCCGGATCACGGCTGTGAACGTATGGTCTTATTTCATTCGGCAGGCCATCTATATTCACATCAAGAGTACGAGCCTCAAGTCGTCTCTTGGTGCTGGTTGCCTCATTGGCACCATCTGTTTCTTCGACTTCGCTAACAGCTCGTCGAATATAGCGTTGAAGACACGAGTAGAAATCAGACACGTCTTCGTCGCTCCTCATTTAGGCATCTAGGATTCGGCTGCTATAATATTCGTAGTCCTGGTCGGGAACAAATTTCTCTCTTAGACTTTTCAAAAGGGATTTGATTGTAACAAAACATTTTCCTTCTACATGGGTCCTAGCCCGTCCTGATAATCCTTGTCTCGGCTCTGGCGGGTTGGCCCTGCTGTAAAGCTTTAATTTCGGTATAAAAATCCCCGAATCTATAATTTTTGCCATCGTCGTATTTTGGTATTTTATCAATGGCATCTTTAGTTGCTAAATAATCTAGATATGCCGAACTGCCAGGAGAATTAGTTTGATTGCCAGGGTGTGTAGTATCATCTGGCATTTTTAGTTATATATTTGCAAGAGTGAAATCAGAAAATAACTAATTTGAAAAAAACTAGGAAGTTTAGGTATTTTATAAATTGGACAGGAAACAGTTATGGTATCCCACCACTGCCACCAATTTGTTCAGCCTTAGGAAGTGAAGCTGCTAGGGCTTAGATATAATTTGAAAGAAGTTTACCATTAAAACGCTAGGCGTATCTGTGTCCTGTGTTAGTATCAATGGAATAAGGTTGTTAAAGATTTCTAAGTCAAGTCGCTTCGAGGAATGAATTATTTATTGATATTGAGCGGTTTGCTACGGTCCGAGAGGATCTACACGTTTAGCAAAGCGAATGAGTAGCGGCGAACACCGTCAGTATGTTATGTTAAGTTACAAAAGGTTATACGTATATTCTGTCACTTACGGAGGTTAGATAATGTTCTTAGAGTTGAAGAGAGTGTCACTGTTCTGAGTTGTTTAACTTGTACTTCGTCATCTGCTGTGGCAATTGCGATAGACTGAAATGTATGCTCACCGTGGTGACTTCCCTGGCCCTCGGGTGGGAATGCTTGGTCACTTGGATAAGAAATCACATAGGATGTTATCAGTGGGGGTACGAGCAAGACCCGATGGTTGTCAAGGTTCACAAAAGACTGATCATCGGTTCTAAATACTATAAGTGCATTAATTCCGATTTCGGGGACAATGCACCGCAGTATTGATGATCTTGCAGGAAGAGTCTTGCTTCATGCCTCGCGCTGGCATGCAGTGTGAGTGCGTGGCCTACTACTCAGCGTTCTAGGATTTACATGAGGCAATCAAAAGGTTCGATGTGTCGATAAGAATTTACAGGTTGCATTTACTTCAGTAGATTCGCTTTGGGATATAACACCCCTCCCCTAGCGCACTGGCTCAGAGATATCAAGGACCGTTATCGTGGACCATCTTTGAGGATCCAGCACCCAGGAAGGATCGAGAGAGTGGCTATGTTGCCGAGGCAGCGGAAGGCAAGGAAGACACGGGCGGCAAACTAGCTGACCGAGATCCGTGGGAATGATGCCCGTCCAGCCTCCATCACCACGTGTATACAGCCCCGGTGCAGTTCCGTCACACGGATAGTCAAGAGGTTCGTGTGACAGCGGTGAGCCCTCTCTCTCCAACTCCGCGGACATGCCCGAGAGGATTTTTGACAGGCCTGGAGGCCGCCATGTTGCCCGGTGCGCGACAGCCAGCCCGCACGCCAGGAAAGTCAGCGCCGTGCTATCTGCCTGCGAGGCCCTGGAAGGCCTGCCAGCGGAAAGGGCCAATGCCCTGCCATGCCAGAACTGTCGACCAATGCCGAAGCGCGTAGAACTCTCGGCCCTACGAGCCCACCAATCACCGAGGCCCTGGAGACCCACGAGAACCGGAAATCGGCACGAATTCACCACTTCGAGCCAGAGGTTTGAATAGAGTGCGTGCTGCGATTTTGCGTTGCGACTTATAGCGAGAGTGAGCTGTTTGTGAGTGTTTTGGAATACGGTGTGTAGCGGATTTGCGTGAGTACAACTATTGAGTGATTGCGTTTTCTTTTCCTTTTTTCCCAATCCCCTTCTCTATTCGCGTCTTCTGTATTTCGTAGGTCCCTTCCGGACATCACGAGCCGTCCCACGTGGACCGGCCCCCTTGAGTAGTTCTTTTTATATTTCAGACGAGGCTCGACCAATTCGAGGCCCGTGGTATATTGTGCGAGCCTTAGTTGTAGTATTTTTGCGTCCCTTTCAGCAACCCTCCCTCCGTGCCCTTTCCTTCTCCGCCCGCCTTGGAGTATCATAAAACCGAGGTATTTGTAAGCAGCCATTTTCGCGTTTGGGAACCTTCCACCCCGAGATCCCCTCACCTCTCTCCCGTGCTAGCCGTGCCTTTTGAAATTTCTGTAAACCTTCGAGGACCTTCCGAGGTCACTCGACGGTGCTACGCCGGAGAAGTAGCTGCCGCCTAGATATTGTTTCCGTGCTACTCCGTGCCGGTAAACCCTCCCTGCTCCTCCCTTCCCCCTCCTCTATTACACATCCATCCGTCCCCCGATCCCCCTTCCCACCAAGTCCGTCTAAAGCCCCTCGACACCGCGTGCTCCTGCATGAGCCCCACGCGTGATTGTTTTATTCCGTACCTAGTCTATAATATTTTGCGTTATTATATTTCCGAGTATCTTTCCTTTTCTTGTCTTTTCTTTTCTGTAGTTTGCTTTGCTTTTATTTTATCTTTTGTACACCGGCATACTTTTGACTAATTATATTCTTTTGACATTTACCCCGTGTTCCCCTTTCTTTTCGCGTTCCCATCCCCTTTGATTTTTCAGATAGCTGCATTTGAGTAGACCCTGGGTAATTACAATAGCCCAGTGCGTCACAACTTATTTATATTCGCACAATCGAGTTTATGTTTTTCGAAAGAGCTTTTAGTTTGAAAATGGCACAAGCATCTATCACATAATCTAATATAATGTTATGTTTTGAAATTTGAAAACTTAGCAGTCGAAATAAATTTCGGATCCAAGCAAAATGGTAAATCACGCTTTGAAAAAATTCCATGTTCAAATAATCTTCATCACTATCCACGTCGGGTTTCACTTTCTACAACCATCAAAAGATGAATTGGAGGTTTATTTAATCTCTGTTGACTTAAATAAAGTAGTACTATCTCACTACGACTCTTATTTTCATCACGTTCTATACCGTAAACGTTAATCACTAAGTCATTAATGGTTCCGAATTTTGGAATGCCCTTTAACCCAATAGGAAAATTTATACCTCCGTCCTTTAGCACTGAGCTGAAATGTGGGTACGAATTGATCCTGTTTACATTTTGTTTAGCTGGATGAAGAGCTCCCGTAACTATAATATCAATAATAAACTATCAATAAACTCACCGCCTTTCATAGTCTCGAATTTACAGGACAAGACGACGTTCACTTTCAAATTTCCGTCTTTTCGGAGCGCATTTTTTACTCTAACAGCGAACAGTTTTCTTGAATCTTTCAGAAAACGCTTCAAGTCCTTGTGTCGCAAATTTGCTATCATTCCCGTTCGTATTCTCCCCCTGAAGGCTGATTCCAAGTCATCCCAACGTACTCTGTCACTTCTTCTCTCTCTCACCATTCCTTCACCTCTTTTTTGAAGGTGCTGTTTAAATTTTTCATTCAACGATTTAAGTATTCCAATGGTCGTCATGATTTTTGTTTTATCCTCGATCATAAGGGTAACGTTCCTCAGAATTTTGTTTAGAAATCGAATATTTTGAGTACCAAACTTTATCCACTTGATAGTGGTAGTAGTGCTCTTTGTGTTGCACACACAAGCCAAGGTACGTGAGCAGGCGCTGCCCAGTCTCCTCTCTTACATCACCGCACTGCGTGCATAAGCTGGATAACATTAATGACGCTCAGTGTATTATACTATCATTCTATAAGTAATAATCAACGATAAAGGTACGTACGAGGTAATTTCAAAAATGGAATAATTGCAAGGAACAGAACGAGATCGAACTACAAGAGAAAGAGAGCAGTTTCGAAGAGATCGGTATCATGAGTGGTTGCCTAGTTCAGATCTCTCTGTTTCTGAAACGCATCATCGCTTCACGTTCGCAAACAATAGTTAATTCGGAAACGCAGCGATTCATGGAAATTCTATTGAGTCGGATCAGGAAAACACTGTGAGAAGTTCTTCAGGAAACTCATCCTTCATTGAATGTCAGCCTGAGAATTCAAGAGGAGAAGAGAAGAGAATCAAACTAGTAGATAAAAATTATTCTTATTGGGGATGAAGATGATGATGAATGAAAATATATACCGTTTCAAATGAATTTTTTCAGTTTTTGGGTGATTTCCCGGTTCTACGCATACAATTCCTGAAATCTGATCTAAAGCGCCTGAAACCTAATGTAAAACTGGAGCCCCCTTCAGATGACGTCGAACCGAAGGGTCAGTTACAGCGACTCGTGCCAGCGTGCGCGCGCATCTTGTTACCTTCTTTCTCTCTCTGTCTCATCTCAATCATTCACTCGCGAAGTGCCGGTAACCAGGTAAAAGAAAGCCTCACGCCGGAGTTGTCGGTAAGCAAAAATCTTCAAAAAATCAAAAGGAATCCTCACTCCGGAGGTATTGGTAAGCAGAAATCTTCCAAAAATCGAAAAGGGCCAACTGCGCTAACTGAGCACGGACGCGAACTTTCCATAACTACAGAGGTGTCGTTAAAGTGTCGGTGCAGGAATCTTGAGCCAGAACTCTCTTTGCTATACCACTGAAAGCTAAGTTTGATGCTAAAAATACCCGACGATTTATAAGTGACTTAGTTAGCGACCTTTTAATATAATCGTATGTATTATACTTGAAATAGAAACGGTTGTTGTTAACCCATTCGCGCGGTAGTCATTCTGTATACATTGTGGACGAAAAACGTTAAATAATTTTCTGCATTAGGAAAGTGCAGTGTAGAATTAATTTGAGAAACACTTAAAGCTGATTGGAAGATATAGTGTTAAAGAGAAAAATTAATTATATAACATATTAAGACATAAAATCAACCACTATACACACAGCCCGAATGAAACTAGCTAACCTTGTATGCAAATTCGTTGCGACACATCCACAAATCTAACTCGTTATACTGCGCGAAATAACCACATTTATGCAAGAATGTATAGGGAACTTCTCATTTTAGGGTTTAAAAAAACTTGTTAGGAAAATTTAAAGTTAGTAGATGAATTGTTTCAAACAAATTTTCTGCGAACGCATTGCCTGCGGCGCAATACTCATCACACTATATCATATAATTGCTAATAAAAGTCGAAAGGATCCTATAGGGACGGTCACTAGGAGTGAGGGAGACTCTTATACGGGACTCTTTCGACTCGTAACAGATACGGTGTCCCGCGCCTATGGAGAAGGCTACCACTTCTACATTCGGGCCGGGCTTGTTTCTCAGCTGCTGGCCGCTTTGCCACTTTTCCCCTAACTTCTCCCTGAGACGCCATTTATGCATATGGTCGTACGACCAGAATATAAAAGTTGATAATTTAAACTAATTCCTTCAATATTTTGTATAATACATTGATTAACCTCTTCGCTGTCAGGTGAAAAGAACATCCCGTGTCAAAATTATGTTCGAAAAAAAGATTTTCATATTGCATGTAGATTTCAGTATAAAGGTTTTTAAGATTGCTGAATCCAAATCTGAAGTCAGATTTCAAATTTCAAAATGGCTGATTCAATGTGGCGTGAAAAAAAACCAACAACTACTGAGATCTTAATATCAATAGGTTTCTTATAGTTTTTGAGGTCGTACGCGGGTGATCGCTCGGGAGCACGCGGTGTCGAAGGGATTTAAATGGACTTGGTGAGGAGGGGAGTCGGGGCGGGGGTGGCGGAGGGATACGCTAAGGGCATGGGGGACAGGAGGGACAGGGAGGGCTTACCGGCACGGCATAACACGCAAACTATATTTGGGCGCCAGCTACTTATCCGGTGTTGCACCGTCGAATGACCCCGGAAGGTCCTCGAATGTTTATTTTTCGGGAATGGCAAGGCCAGCGGAGGAAAGAGTTGAGGGGGTTTCAGATAGAAGGTTCCTGAACGCAACAATGGCTAATTACTAATATCTCGATTTTAAAGTGTAAAATGGGCGACGGGTGGAAAAATGAGAGTACGGAGGATTTCAAAAAGGGCGCAAGATACTATAGCCCGTATTCAGAACTCGCTCTTAAGGTCACTAACAGAGTCACTATTAGTTTAAAGTGACTGCGCCGAATTGTTAGTGCCGTATTCAGAACTCGCTTTTAAGCCGCTTTTAACTAAAGATGCACTAAGAGGGAGCAGCGTGTTGTAACATGTACTTTCAACCGCGTTCGGAATCATTCGGGAAGACTCGGGCATATTCGATTATGTCCGGGAGTATTCGGTGGCATTCGGAAAGCGCGAACTTCATATTTGGTGGAAACTGCAGCCATATTTGAAATTCGAAATTCAAGAATTCCCTTTCTTGAAGTCAAGCTATTAATATTCAATTAATACGTTAAAACTATTGTAAGACAGGCATGACATGAAAATGAAAAAAATAAATGGTTCTAGATCATTATGGAACGAAAGGAGAACTTCACCTTCGAAGAAAAAGCATTAGTCATACAATTTGTAAGCGACAATCCTGATATACTAAAGAATGAAACAAATAATGCTTGATTGCAAAAGAGTAGAAGAGACAAATGAATGAAACTAACAGAGAAAATGGCAGCGACTGGAATTAAGAGGAAATGGAAAGATATAAGAGATGCATAGCAGCGGTGGAAACTCGCAGTAAAGAAGACTATTTCTTGCTATCGCAAGCGTGCGAGTGGTGCAGGTGCAGGTTCTGCCCTCTCAAAACCTTCTGGGCTCGATTTCAAAATCAATGAAATTTGCCTGGAAAATTGTGTGGAGGATGAAGATCCCCACAAAACTGATAGCCTCTAAGCATTGAACACGGCCGAAATACCTAAGGATGACGTCAAGTACGAAACGGATCACTTCTATTTCAAAAAAATTGCGGATTTCTTACTCTCATTTCATTAACTTCGCGGACTTCATCTATGTCCACAATAGCCTCCATCTGGTCCGCGATATTTCAGCGACCTGTCAATTTAAACATACCCCTGCCCATATCTCCGAACGGGTCGCTGTTAGTCTCAAGATGGTGCCTAATAGCGCGCTGTTAAATGCTTAAAAGCGGTTCTGAATAAGCTTTTTTGCTAATAGCGCGCTATTAGCTGTTAGTGACCTTAAGAGTGACCATAAAAGCGGTTCCGAGTACGGTCACCTTTAAACTCACTAACAAATAATTTAAAAGCGCGCTATTAGCACTAAAAGCGAGTTCTGAACACGGGCTTATGATTAGGGCGCACTCAATACACCACACGCCTCGAGCTTGTGCGCGGAAGGCCCGTCGGAAATACAAAGAAACTACTAAAATGCTGGTCCACGTGAGACGGCTCCTTGATATTGTCCTTACGGGACCTACGGAATATAAAGGAACGCAAAAAGAGAAACGGGGGAGGAAAGGAAAAGGAAACACAATCAAACTTGTAACAGTACTCACTCAAATCCACATAGTATCCTAGGAAAGGCACAATAATCCAATGGCGCACTTCCCCGATTCGCTCACTAAATTTACACTCATAATAATCGCCAAAGAAAAACAGCACACTCGTTCGCTCGAAACACTTGGTTCGAAGTGAAGAATCCTTGCCGCTCGTAGGTCCTCGCGGCCTCCAGGGCCTCGCTGGTTGGTGGATTCTCTGGACCAAGAGGGCTACTCAGTCTGGCATTGGCCGGCAGTTCCGGCATGGCAGGGCATTGGTGGTGTTGTTGTCCTGTCGGGCCTTTCAAGGCCTCGCAAGCGGGTGGCAAAATGACGGCCTTCAGGCCTGTCAAAAATCCTCCCGGGCACGTCCGCGGGGCTGGAGGGAGAGGGCTCCACCCCTGTCACACGGCCCTCTGTACTACCCGTGTGACGGGACTGCACCGAGGCTGCATACACGTGGTGATAGTGCCGGGCTGGACGGGCATCATTCCCACATGGCTCAATCAGCTGTTCTCTGCCCATTCCTTCCCTGCCTTCCGTTGCGTCGGCAACGTAGCCACTCTCGCGATTCTTCCCGTGGAGTTGGGTCCTCGCAGAAGGTTTTCGATAGTGGTCCTCGAGCCAGTGCCCTACGGGGAATGGTGACAGGGAGGGTAGGGATCTTAAAAGTAAATATAATAGGTCTAAAACACTAAATATACGCAATGAGCAATAATAATTACAAGGCGCAATGCTCAAGGCCAGTGGTGCCCTCGAGCCATGAGGCGAGGTGGAGTCGATAGTAACATTTCTGTTACAATATATTGTAACGTTTGTTAATAGTGCAATTTCGTACGCTCCTTATGAGTGTACGAAATGGGATATTTGTAAGTGCTCGGGGCTGGCGTATTTAAGAACTTAGGCGACACAGGATGAAATGGTAAAATAAAATAAAAATTTATTAAATTATAGATAACAGGTGCAACAGTTTCGTAATATGTCAATTACAATCAATTAGAATATGTTTTTTTGTTATGTTTTTACCTTTTGTTGTTTATGCCATTTATAACGGGGTGCCCGGCTCGTCCCCGCTTTAGTTAATTTATCTACAGAGCCGTCAGGGAGCGCTAGAGGGCTAGGAATTTCCGAAAAATTAGGAGTTCTGATCGGGAATCGAACCCGATACCTTCGGACTGCCAAGTCGGGCACTTACCACTGTGCCACCGAACCCACTGTCCGACCTGATAAGTCCTATTTATTTATTTTTCGGTCATTCCTAGGTGGACTCCCCTGCAGCTCTGTAACGCCACGTTACAACTTCCCCGCCCTTAAATGTAAGATGCGGGTGCGAAGCATCTCATCGAGCGCAATTCCTGCTGCTCGGAATCTGCTTGGCTTTACCCGCCCCTACCTCGCCAGTATCCTCTTATGACGTTAGGCGACATCAAGCCCAGGCGATGCTCCAGTCTGTGCCCTCCGGCGTGGTCTTCAAGCTGCGGCGGTTGCCAGTAGGGGGAAGACCCAGATACGGAGGGAAGCCTCAACCTCGACGCTATCTGCCTACCCAACGGCCGTTCTTAAGATTTATTCACACACTCCGGAGAGGCCGTGCTGGTTGCCTCATCGCCAAGTCGGTACCTGGGCCTTGATCGGAGGCCTCACGTTGGGCGCCATTTACTTCGATATTACTTCATCTTCTCCCTCTTGATTCCGCTGGAACAATACTTCTCCTAGTGCGTAGTCGCTTGCGTCCGTCTGGAGGTAGTATGGCTTCCTGTGGTCTGGTTAGTGCAGAAGTACGTTATTGCAGAATGCGGTTTTTGTTTCTTCGAACGCTTCTTGTTGTACTTAAGTCCATGACCATTTGCTTTTTCCTTTGAGTAGCACCAAGAGTGGTACTATGGTTTTAGCACGTTTCTTGGTGAATTTTGAGTAAAAATTTATGAGGCCTAGAAATCCTCTTAGTTGTTTCAGATTCTTGGGCGTTGAATATTCTTGAATCGCTTTTGTTTTCTCCGGATCCTTCGCTATCCCTTGTGGAGTTGATATGTAACCCAGGAATGTGACACGTTCTCTCATGAAATTTGACTTCTTGAATTTGAGGGTTAGTCCGTGTTCCTGCAGTGTCTTGAACAATTCCTCTAAGTGCTTTATGTGCTCCTCGAAGGATGATGAAATACAGAGGATATCGTCGACGAAATTTATTATGTGATCGCCGATTCCTCTGAGAGCTGGTTCTAGTCCTCGGACCAAGCTGGCTGTGCTTGTTTTGAGTCCGAATGCTGTTACGGTGAATTCGTAGCATCTTCCTCGGTATGTGAATGCTGTATACTTGCATGAATCTGGGTGCAGTGGCACTTGTCAGAAGCTGCTGGTTAAGTCGAGTGAGGACGTTATTTTTGCTCTCCTCCACTTGCTGGAATAGTACTTCTGTTGGCTGCATGCACTCGTGGTCCTCCTCTAAGATGCTGTTTAGTCGCCTTGCGTCAAGGCATAGTTGAATACTCCCGTCTTTCTTCACTACTGTCACCAGAAGATTGACGTACGGACTTGTAGATCGCTGGATGATGCCATCTTTGAGCATTTTTTCTATCTCAGCGTCCACTTTTTCTAGGTAGGCCATCGGCACTGGGTAAGTTTTGGTTGTGAAGGGTTCATGATCAATAGTTTGTAGGCGATGCTGGTAGGATCTCAGCCTGCCAGGCCTTTTATCGAATACCTCTTTTTACGCTAATATCAGACCCTTAAAGGCTCGTTTCTGCATCTCTGAGGCCCATGCACATTCAGAGAGTTTGTCTTCTATCTCTGCATCGGATATTCCGTTTTCTGTGGAATTGTTTTCCTCCTCTTTGATTCTGTTGCAGTTCACACTACCTTGGTGATTTTCTTCTTCTTCCTCCTCCTCTTCTTCGTGGTTCAGCTTGACTTGATGACTTGGTCCATCTTGCTCCTTGAGAGTTATGCAGCATGTTTCTAGATTCAAGTGGATTAGGATTTTTGCAATCGGACATTTCCTTATTGTCTCTCTTTTCTGGAAGTCTTCCTCTAGAAGACTGTTACGGGTGTCCTCTCCTATTGCTCGTATTCTAGTTGTGTCCCTTAATTTTGGGGGATGGTGCTGGGACACAACTCCTCTGTGTTTCCCGGCTGTTTGGTGCTTTGAGATGTGTTCTCTTCAATGTTTCTTACATTCTGCTGCTGGGAATTGAATTGTCGAGATTGTTGATGCCTCGGTGCACTTTATCCGCTGGTTTGCGCCCTAGATGGTCCCTGCTGTGGCCTTTCCTGATGGGAGTCTTCCCTTCGTCGTGAATTTGCTCCCGTTTTTTCTTCGTTTTTAGGTGGGTATCGTTGCTGGTTATCCCGGTCCATTCTGGGATATCGGCTCTGATAATCTCTTTTTGAGTTTACAGGCCCGATCATGTCGAAGCGTTGTAGAAGGTCCAGGATTTCATCCGTGGTTTTCATCAAGAGACTCGGTCGAGTCTCGCGCCAAGTACAGGCAACCTGCCATACAGGGCACGGCCCGCCGAGACTCTTTACTCGAAGCATCTCTTG
>JARQTJ010000415.1:30054-40586 GCA_030142635.1 Trachelus troglodyta | reverse complement strand
TAGGGACTGTGATAATAAGCGTACCTGTAAAAATAGTAATAATAAAGACAGTATTTACTTACCTTGTTATAAAACTCCAAACCTATTTCCCTACATTGGGTTTTTCGGGGCGCCATCTACCCGCCGGGATTGGAACTAAAATTTTACTATAGTATATGTTTGGCATACCCCCACCACGTCCTCCGCACCTCAATACCTACCTGCACTCAACGGTAAGACCAGAACACTGTAATCCGGAACACAGGAACACGGGAACGTCGGAACGGAATACTAGATGCATTCGGAATTCTTCTTTCTTCGAAGATGATGTTCCTCTCTTCTAATTCTTCTTTCTTCTTTTTACAGTTGATTTTTTTGGGACTCGTTGGAAGATATCGAGTCCTGTCATGGTCGCCAATTTCTGTGATGGGTGGAACTTCATAGGGCTAGGTGGATGGCCATTACGCTAGCTTTTTGGTTGGTAGAGCCCGAAGTAACCTTCTCAACGGGGATTTCCCGAAGCGGCTGGGCGAAGATGATTCCAGTCATGCAGGGTATCAAGGGTCAACTGCGGTGGTACTTCGCACACCCACGATGATCGCGGTCGAAGTGAAGGATAAGTAGTCTCTCTACGACGCCAGATTCTCGAATTCAGCCTATTTGATCTAGATGACCGTGTTTCTGATCTAGATCCGGATGAACATTGCGGTACCAATCGGATGTCCTTCCAGGAATCCTATTGGACTTGATTAAATGCAAAATTATGCTCGTTCTCTCCTCCTGAAGATCCGGAAGCTGGATGGTGAAATTTGGAATTAATAGACTTTACTATCCACAGATGCTATGGAAACTAATATCGAGAAGCCTTGCAGTTATCGGGGATGGTGGCTGTCCTCGTGCGAAACCTCTGGAGCTAACAGCGAACATTGACGAAGCTGCGCCTGATAGCACGGTGAGCGACAACAGTCCTGGCGGCTGTTGTGCCTAATTGTAGAAACTAAAGTGGTTCTTCGCCTTCAGGGTGAGACATACCGGAAGGCGTCTTTTCGGAGCTAAAAGTAAGCCAACTGGAAGCTGCGCCTAGACTCTTCGGTGAGCACAGGGTGACTGATCAGTTCGTACCTGTAGGTGTTGGAAGATGAGTCGCACCACCAAGCTAAGGCGCCTCGGCTACAGCCTGCTGTTCTCGGGTATGAACGAAACTTCAGTATTCAATGTTTTCTAAAGAGCAACGAGACTCCGGAAGATGAAGTCGTTGCCGGATGAGTGCAGAAAGCTTAACTAGAGAGCGCGAGTTAATTTACAAGAAACACGTCCAGCTTATGTCGGGAGTAAATGCGAACTGTTTATTTCAATTGCTCAGTTGCTCGGGAGATCTTTGAGGGTTCTCTTATTTTTCCCCTTCTTCGGTATCAAAATGTTCTCGAAGGTTCGATTTGTTTTATATAGGGATTAGTAATGTATACCTATATACTAGTTGCTAAGCAATAAAAATAATTAAATTTAAGCTAAAACATTGGTCAGTCTTATTTAGTAACGCCTCCTTACTCGAGCACATGCTGACTACAACGCTCGCGTGTTCGCGCTCTTAGATCTTAATTGACCGGTAAAGGCCATTCTACAATGCAACGGAACACGTAACACGGAACATGTAAGCGACGCGATATTCAATTTTATATTTACCTAATTCCATTGGATCCTTCAATCAAGAAAGAGAAAATCGTTTTTAAAACCGAGCGTTTACTAAGTCTCTACGATTTTGACTACGTCTCGAACATAGCAACGATACGGAAGCGGTTGCTAGGGTCGATAAGGATTTCACGTAGCACGAAACATGATGAGTAGCATCGAGCATGCCCCGTTCCGTAATCCGTAACGGCTTATGTGAAACAAGCAATTGCACTGCCAATATTTTCATACGTGAAATGTCATTACCTGCCACCTGTCATTATCTGTCAATATATAAATATTTTAAAAAATGTGTATGTGTTATTCATATAGATAAGTAAACCTTTACTTCATTTTTAAAGTCACGATAACTTTTATCGTAGATAAATGTGATTTCTCTAACGATATTGATAATGACCTCGTCTATAGAGTTGGTAATGACAGGTGACAGGTAATGACATTTCACGCATTAAAATATTCGCGGGGCAATTGTTTTTTTACGTGAATACGTAATGAAATACGGAGTACGGAACGTGATGAGCAGCATCGAGCATGCCCCGTTCCGTAATTTGTAACGGCTTAGGTGAAACAAACAATTGCCCTGCTCGGGGCAAACGATTTTCTCCTTCTTGATTGGAGGGTCCAATCGAATTAGGGAAATATAAAGTTGAATATCGCTCCGCTTATACGTTCCGCGTTACATATTCCGTTGCATTGTAGAATGGCCTTAAGTATTTTGCCGATCGGCAAAATATCGACGCAGAATCGACGATAGGGTTACACTACACGATACCACGGTAGGTAATTGAAGATGTACTAAATCCGGATGTGAGGTTACGATCGACGGTCAGTAGGATGCTGACGCTACTGATTCAAAACTAATAGAAGAAATAAAGACGGAGAGTAGAGAATTGTGGATGATTTACCTAATGAAAAGCCCATCACCCACGGAAAATGCTAAAAAGAGGCTCGTTCGTTTGTCTAATAACAACACCGACCAAAACGGACTCGCAAACGTCAGGTTGTGAAATGAGATTCTAAAACTAGGCCGAAATAAATGGTTCTAGTAAGGTTAGAACCCCGGAACACATTAGTGGTGATTCCTTAAAATTTTTACAATCTAATCAAGCTAAAAAAAGAAGTTCCCTTCCCTTTTCTTTCCTTTTGCGTACCGTAAGGTGGTATTACGCGAAAGCGTGGAAATGTACATGTCTAGAGGACCTGAGTCAACGACCGTTCCAGTCCTAACTGCTAAGCTTAACTAGAAGATGGATCATCTGTCATGGAGGAGGTCTCCGACTCGCACTTTTCACTGCGGTCAAGTCCATCAATTCCAAATTCGTAAAATTTTGTAAAAACGAGTACAAAATATTCAGCAGTCTTCGAAATAAAATAGATATATTTCTTTTATAATTATTCTACTGAATGATCTGAAAATCGGGCTCCGCATGAATCGAGATTTCATCGGAAGGCTTTGATTTAGTCGAATACATTTATTGACAGTATTTTCTGCACAAATATTTTTGGGTGCGAAGTTTCCTCGCTTCGAGCTCTCGTCCGTATGATGTACTCACACTTAGAAAAGGAGTTCGGACCCCCTTAACACGTTCACTGCCGCGGATATTTCCAACGAAATCTCCTTCCTTCAGGCCACGCTTCTTATGGAGTTATCCGTAGTTATAAATTTCAAAAAATTTATTTTTTTATTGCATTTTCGGAATGTACATATATTTGAGTATATTCTCTGAAAATTTCAAATCGATCCGGCAAATATTCTTGGAGATGGTGTTGGCAACGAGCGCGAGGGAAGAATGGTTCGCAGACAACAAGTCGGAATATTAGAAGCTGCTGATGATGCAGAGGGTTCATCTTATGATCCTGGCATTAATGACTCCATGTAAGTTGAAAAAAAAATTTAACGATGTGTAAAAATCTTTTGAAACTTTGAATGCGTTTTTCTCAAAACAGTGTTTTCAAAATCGGTGACCTCGATTTCTCAAAAAACAGCTCAACCGATCGGTCTGACATTTTACCACAACCTTCTCAGATATATTCTTCAGGGATTGATCGAAGGAATAAGATTTCCGATAATTATTTCTATTCTTTTAAACAATTTAACGAAAAAATTTTTGTCGAAAATCGGAATTTTTTCTTTTCTTAGCTGCCATTTTGCCTAAAATCAAAATTTCGTCCATTCCTTCGATCAATACCTAAATTTATCTATCCATTAATAGAATCTTCTGATTTTTTTATTTCAGATAATCCAAACCGGAGATATTTTACTTACTGCCAGACACCTTTTTTGGAGGACCTCCAGAAGACCGTATACAGGAGCAGTGTAAATCAATATTTAAAAAAATGAAATATATGGAAATAAAGTTAAAATTTACCATTGCATTTATTAATACTTCTTGTATTTGTCAAAGAAAATCCCTTTTCAGAAAAAATTCGTTAAAAAATTACTTTTTTTTGCCTTGTAACTTCGTATAACTCCTTAAGTCACTGCAATTGCAAAAGGAAATAAATGATACTGAAAACTTGGCATTCAACTTCTCCTGGGAATTCCAGTTGTAAACGCTTTGATAGTTTACGAAATTCCAACAAAGAAGAATCTAAATATTTAGAAGAATATTTAGAGAATTATTAGCTGCAAAATTATTAGGGTTGTCTGAAAATACAACAAAACCTTGTCTTCAACGGAGTTAACATCATATCGCCGTTCGGAAAAATGATTCTGAAATAAGCATTAGACGCACATGCAACTATGTTATTCAGATAAAAGACATCAAATGAATCGATCAAAGGCACGAGGGAATTTAAAGAAAACAACAACTTGTTGCCCTAATTGTCCTGACCAACCTCGGCTTTGTATAGCATGTTTTAAAGTTTTACATTCTAAATAATTTTGGTAATAAACCATTTCTCTATTACTTATATAACAATTCAATGGTTTTATTACATCTTGTGGAATATCTTTCCAAATACCTACGAAGATTCTTCGTAAGTAGTCAAATAAGCGTCACCCAAATACGGGTGAGAAAGTTTCCTAGCCCGTACACGTGCATAAACATATGGGTCACAAAAAATGTGGGCATGGGTCATTTGTCTATTGCTACCTTACTTAATCGAGTGGGAGTTTCTAAAGAACTCTCGAACCCGGCAATAAATCGAACCACTTCAGAGGCTCGGCAAACGAGCAGAATATTCGTTTGAACGGTGAACGGTGAATGTGCCATTGCGCCCATTTCGGGAAAACATTCCTGTAAAAATCCTGTTATGTGCGATTTTTTGTAAGTACGCTCTATATCCGCCCTCTGTGCTCCTCAGTCCCATTTACAAGTTCTGTCCAAAAAATCATATACTATACAGAGTATTGATTATATTATTTAAACCCTGAGCAGCACTTGTACCCTAAAGGGAACGACCAAAATTTTATAAGTTGAGAATATTCAAAAGAAACTCAACCTTAAGGTTTTGGCAGGCAGATGAAAAATCAATTAGGGATTTAACAATAAGCCATGAATAGAATTTCATCAGTTACCCACAGACCTTCGTGTTATTTACATCGGAAGGAATGTGTTGACCCAAAAGGAGACAGTGTGCCAGAACAGGGAAGTTTCACTTTCTTTCTCGACTGTTCAATTATTTTTTGTATGTGAGCAAATAAGTTTGATAAAATGTAAGTACATGTTTATTTTAATTATTTGTATAAGAGAAAGACTGTTTATAAACCAAATTTATAAATAATTGATAGATGAACTTTTTTTTGAATTCTCAGTATTTTTCATTTTCTTTCATATAAAATATAACACTTCTAAATTTTTTTTAATTTTAATTTTTGTAAATGGCTGATTGCAACAGCGACTATTATCCAGACTGGGAGACAGATCCTGAAGAATATTCTAACATCGTTGCTCATTGTGTGTCGAATACAAATCTGTCAAAGCGTAATTTTGTTTAATTATCTTTAATAAATATATTAATTTTGTATTTTAGCATAAAAAAGCATAAAGCGTAAATAAATTCATCATTGAAATGACACCCAATTACTCCTTTTACCGCTATACCCTTGAATATATCACATAGTTGGACTTCACCTTCATAGATAAAATCGATAATTTATAATAAATCAAACATCACCGATACTACATGAAACTTCAGTTTCAACTTTAAAATCGCACAAAGATCTTTTCGATATCTGTAATAGAAGTGGATATAAAAAATTTTAAAAAAATACAAGAAAAAAATACTTTTTCAACTTTAAATTAAAATATCTCCGCTAAAAATTGAGATAAACAATTGATTAGATGTTTAAAAAGTAGAAACTCTAAGTTTTAATTAAAAAAAAATTATTCTACGATAATTAGGAACGTCACAATTGTCTTTTGAAATTCGTGTCCCCTTTTGGGTCAGTGTATCGGTCAAGTGCAGTAAAAATAGGCTGTGCCTCTCAAGGATTAAACAGGCAGCAGGCTGTGTATGTACATACAAGAGCATATTCTCCACTTTCTTGAAATATATTTTTTAACTGATAGACTCAGTGCTCTTCCTTTTAAAAACATTAAAATATTTTCGAAAAACTTCAGGGCCATCCCAATTCCCTCTAAAATAAATTAAAAAATCGTTTAAACAATTTGTCAAACAAAAAACTTATTTACACTTACTTAAGCATCAGGTTCCAATACAAGAAAGGGAAGAAAGTCTTCTTCAGCCAATACATAATGTAATACTCTTTTCCCTGATCAAACGGGAAAGTTTCCAAAGGCTGCAATTTGTAATCAAATTCTGCCAAAATACATTTTCCATACCCAGTTACTAATGGACATGATGCATAACCATCGTAAACTGAACGTATTTCTTTTCCAGCCAAGTAATCCATTACATTTCTATATACAACTTTCGATTGAGATGCTGCGAAAATATGAAATACAATATAATATTATATGAATTATTAATAAATATAGGTACTTACAAATCGCAGCCATTGTCTTTGAGTTCGGTGTATTGGTACAATCACCAATGCCAAATATATTTGTATATTGTTCATGTTGAAGAGTTTTCGGATCCACACGCAAAAAGCCAGCATCGTTCGTCAAATTTGTATGATTTTTTAAAATACTAGGTGGACCCATTGGAGGCGTTACATGAAGCAAGGCATACTAAATGAAATAATTATTTCACAGTAAACATACCAATAGTACCAATCCCTAATAGTAATGAAATCACGTCACTTATTTCATAGGATTTCTTGACCAATAAAATATTTAGATTTCCGAGTATTCCGTAGCGTGACTAGTACGATTGATCTGAGAAGGCTCCCTGTAGAGGGAGCAAAGTAAGTACATTAAAATTATTTTCGAAGGTAACTCGGATGAGTCGCACTAATCGGAAAACTCGAGAAAAATCATCACTTGTACACAAGGGAGCAATAATGCCTTTCCTATTAAAAGTACTGTAGCATTTTTTTCCCGCAGTTATTTTGGAAAGCATTTTTGCTCCCCACTTGGGGAGCTTCCGAAAGCAATAAGAAATAATTTACGGGGTATTTGAAAAGTGACGCATGCGAATAATACGATTGAATTCGACGTAAAAAGAAAATGAGAAACACGTTTTAGTATTATATTTTTCAGTCAAAATCCGAAGACAATAAATGTTAAACTTGTTATTTTTCGGCATGTAAGCGCAAGGATGGCGATAGATTCCATGCACGCGGGCTATAACCTACTCAATAATACTCATTCGCGGACCAACAATC
This sequence comes from Trachelus troglodyta, assembly GCA_030142635.1. Lineage (NCBI taxonomy): Eukaryota > Metazoa > Arthropoda > Insecta > Hymenoptera > Cephidae > Trachelus > Trachelus troglodyta. Next base: position 33,184 of record JARQTJ010000415.1, on the reverse strand, counting down.
CCATAGGTACCATGCTCGTAAATGAACATCATTGAGTAGATTTGCATATGGGCGGATGATCTATTACCAACCAGGTGTTTATACACCGGAAAACACTAAATTTAAAACTAAGTATCTGAAAATTGCATTATGCTAAAAGATGCAATTCTCAATTGTTCACATAGAATTTAATCATAATACTCGCGTGCATCACTTTTCGAATACCTTATATAAATAAAGCCATATGAAATATGAATAGACAAATACTGAATAGATAACATGGTTTAAACCATAAACGAGATAAAAATCTATAAGATCTATGTTTGTTAACCATTTTTAATTTCAAGCTCACACGATACTATCCAAGATTTTAAGCAAGGAAATTATAAGTAGTCTTCACACGGATAAAACCGTACCTTTTGGACAAATGTCTTTTCTGGATCCTTCAAGTTCTGAAAAACAGCTTCTCGATTGTCTGAATCAATTTTCAAAAGATTTGTCTGGAGGTTTACAATAATACCCTTTTTCTTGCATACACCCCACAGAACATCAGCATATTTTTTTACGCCAAAAATGTTTGGTAAAGATGTATTATATACCACTTGTAATTTATCTCGAATCTTCCTCTGTAAATATTTATTATCTATGATTAATTAACTTTTCCAACGTTTTAGCTGTTATTCTTTATATATTGCACCATTGTACTCTATTTAAAAAATTATTTTATTACAACTTTTGTACCCTCAAGTGTTAAAAAAGGAGACAGTATCTCTAGTATAGTATATAAAAGGCTTTATTATGAAAAATAATGTATAAGAAAAAAAACATGATGGCATTGATAGGAATCACATATCAAATATCACTCGATTCTTCCCACTCATAAAAATAGAATTAAGACTATTCCATTCCTCAACAAATATTTTTATTTGGTATTCTCGCATATTTATGCAAGAATACCAGTAATTTGGCAAAATAATACAAATAGAGAGGAATGATGATATAAAAAGATATGCTATATTTTTATACTTTAGAATTTCTGGAACAGCAGAACCATTACGCACCTGCCGCCAATAATCTTCGGCAATATAAGCAATTTTTTGAGGTGCACCAGGACATTTAACTGATGTGTTAGGAAAAGTGAATACTGCTGTACCATTTGAGACCTTCTTTATCTTATCAAAGACTTCAGTTACCATTTCAGGACCATAGATTGAACAAACTTGAGAATCAGGATTTTTGAGACCTTCTATTAATCCTGGAATCTGTTAAATTATGATTTTTAGAAATGTGCTTGATATGCAGTTTTGATACATGGTTTTCTGTACCTGATCCCAGTAAAGTTGTAAACCCATAGCAACTATCATTATTTCATATTGAATAATATCACCGTTGCTTGTTATTACATTATTGGATTCTGGCTGGAAGGTAATTACACTATCTTTTATCCACTTAGCATGACGAGGAAGAACCTGTGCCATATGTCTATTTGATGATTTGAATGATTTTATACCTCCTCCGATCAAAGTAAATAGTGGTTGATAGTAATGAATCTAAAATATAATAAATAATTCATATTAAGAAATTGATAAATGTTAAATTTATAATACATGAACTTACTTACATTACTTGGCTCGACAATAATAACCTGCTTAGGTTCTTTATATTGTTTTGTAAATTTTGCTGCCATGGTGCACCCTCCTGTTCCACCACCAATGATTAGAATTTTACATCTATACAAGATGAAAGTTCAATAATCCAATAAAATTGTGAACAATACTAAAACTTGTAATACATACGAGTGTTGAACATTTCTACAAGCATTGTGAATGGATGCAATCCTCAAAAGAGGCACTACCGTATAACTCCCAATTCTTTGCATAATTCTTTCAGTTTCAGTTTCACAGACTTTCCTGTTACGATACAGTAAAAAATTTGGATTATCTATGGATAGATGCGTTTATCACCTGAATTTATAAGATTCGAAATAATCTATGATCGCAGTACGTATTGAATATGTAATAAATTTTGTATATTTAAATCCTTACTTTTATACTATTAAACGTGAATAGAGAAAACAGATCTATAAAAACACTCAGATTAACTTTACAAACACAAACGTTATGCTTGCGTTAGCCACTCCGTTATCATAACTGTTCCCTCCTTTCCTTATGGCTGTATCAGGCTGTATCCCCAAAGAGGGACATGTGCCATTTACGTGAAGTTAGCACTGTAACATTTATTTTTTGAACTTATTCTTTTGCTAAAAAATTGTTCGTTTTTTGTTGGAACAATTAAAAAATTTGGTTGCTCCTTTTTTGTCAAATGGAAAATAAAATTTGAAATATGAAGTTAGCCCCAGAAGTGTTAGTTTTCACAAAAACAACTTTTTTGTGTGCAATCGATGTCAAACTTTTTGTTGGTCACGGATTACCTAATTAAAAAGTTTGTCTTGCAAGCGGTTTCGTTGAAAACAAAACCATTCATGGACAACGAGTGCGGCTATACTGCGTAGCTGTGAACTAGGCTGCATACATCTAATGCACATTTCTCAATTAAAACCATCCTCGGAAGTTAGCAAGGACTTAATTGATGCTAAATTTTTTGTTGGTAACGGATTACCTAACTACAAAATTTGGTGGTACGCGGTTTCATTAGAAAAAAAAGCCTTACGTGCATCATTGGCGTGTGAAGTTAGCACCAATGGCATCCTTGATATCTCAAGAAAGCCGCACGATTGGTTGAAAGGCCGTCGCGTACGATTTTTTTTTGTTTTCGACGAAACCACATACCACCAAATTTTGTAATTAGGTAATTCGTGACCGCCAAAAAATTTAGCATTGATTTCAAGCAAAAAAATTTTTTTGGAAAAAATAAGACTTTTGGGGCAACTTCATATTCCAAATTTTATTTTCCATTTTCCACAAAAAAGAGCAACCAACAAATTTTCTAATTGTTCCAACAAAAAAACTAACAACCTTTTAGTAAAAGAAGAAAGAAGAAGAAGAAGAAGTAAAAGAAGAAGAAGAAAAGTAAATGTACAGTGTAACATCACGTAGGTATGTATGTACATACACACAGAGATGAGTAGGGAGATTGCCAATGAGCCTGTTTTTGGTGGTCGCAATTTTTCTCTGGTTTCGGCGCGCCACCT
>JARQTJ010000415.1:2835-21775 GCA_030142635.1 Trachelus troglodyta | reverse complement strand
GTGGCGCGCCGAAACCAGAGAAAAATTGCGACCACCAAAAACAGGCTCATTGGCAATCTCCCTACTCATCTCTGATACACATGTGCCAATAGCTGTTAGTTCTTCCTCTTTATGTAGATGGCAACAATTGTAATTATGTGTGACGTATCACTGAACTCTAACCATCCTGGAATCCGCACGGCAGTGGAGGGAGCAAGTAGAGAGAGATAGCAAGGACACAGCCGATATTAGAAGTCTATCATACACTGTATAGTCTGTGAAAAAGTTTAAGCTGGATGACTTTACTAATAAAGCCATGTTTTTAGCAAACAATATTCGAAACTATTTGCAATTTTCGGAAATATTTACTTAAAAAAAGATAAACCTGCGGTAGAACTCCACATCGATGTACACGAATTTACACAGCTGTACATGGACATTTTTAATAAATTTATACTTTAATGCTGGCGTGGCTGGCACTAATATGCGGCGTTACAACATTTTTGCAGGACTTGTACACCACATGCGCAATCCAATTCGAAAAGGACAACCTCATATCCACGTGGAGTGAGACAGCTCTGCACTGGCCGGGTTGCACCTCCGAATACAAGCGTACGGATTCCAGTATGGTTAGAATTCAGTGCCGCCACCTCACTCCCTCTTTATCTATTCGAGCCGACACTGTTTCCAGGAGATTTGAAGTACGGATCGCGTAGTCCATGCTATATTTCGATGGCGACAACGTTCGATATAGTCAGGAATCCGGCTATAGAGGGTTATACGTTTTTGCAATTCGAAACTACCGATTATTCAAACGAAAAATATAGGATATGTTTAATCCAAGGCATTATTAAAAGGAGATTCAATTTATAAAAGGATAACTCTAAGAACTGTATTCCCTTTCTTACTTAAAATGCGTCTGAACTAGTTATGTTTATTTAGAACTTTTGATTTACGTTAAGAGTGCTCCTTCCTTCCTTTCCTTATGGCTAACTCCACCAATGACGAGATGTGCCTGACGTTAAGAGTGTTCAATGCCAGCAAGTCAAGTGTCAATGATTGAAGTGAAGACGGTTGGCCCTTTCTTCGAAGAAGCGACCGTGAGAAACGACTAGTATAAGTTCACAGTCTTCTTTCCTTGTTCCTTCTGAACTCGCACTTGATTGGCTGAAAACTATATTGATAGGAGAATCTTTGTAAAGAATCTGGGAGTGAGTCCCAAGAGTTTTGAGTTTGAAATAAAGACTTATGTATTGACCTTCGATCAGAGCAGATCGCAGTTGATATACGTTTATATCCTAATATTCACTTTTATTTCGTAACAAGCCTTCCAAATTCGCAAGGTGAGTTTCCACTTTTTACCAACGGAACCCAGCAGCGAGGGACGTCGAGTGTGATTTTAAGTATCCCGCGGAAATAGGCGCTCGGAGCGTTACATATGATCCCTTAAGGCCGAAGCACATAAGATTCCATAAGCCATAAGCAGAATGCAGAATCCATAGCGCAAGCGATCTTCAAAATGTCGAGTTAGCAGTGCGCGTGTGCTATGTATTCTGCCTTCTGCATACAACCTATGGAATTTAAACTCACATAAAAGTCCATTAGGTATAAAGTGGCATCATAAAACGCGAACAAAAAGTGATAAGACGACTACCCAAATTGCGCAATTTGACCTCGAACTCTACATCAAAAAGTCTCCGACACGCTTTTGGAAATGCACAAGAGGTCGCTTATCTTCTGTGAGTAATTCGATATCCTGAATAAAAAGATAAAAACAGTGTCCGGCTACCGCCTGAAGTGTGCATGAGGGTCGGGGGAGTCATCGAAAGCTTCAGGACGAGGGCTGCTATTTGAAACCTACACGAACCTACATGGAGGCTTCCTGGAATCAAATGGTTAACGAGTACCGACAAATTTCCTGGAATCGATGCTACATTCCGAAGGACTGCATCCTTGATGCGCAATTCTGCGAGATAACGTTCAAGATCAAACTGGCTGTCGGTTGAAGGCTGTCGTCTGAAATCTACACGGGTCGGGGAGGGAGGAAAGGGGTTCATTGAAGCTTCTTCAGGGGGGGGGGCAAGGGGCTGCCTCAAAATATCGCGCAAGAGGGCCTGCGGCTCTAGGAACGATTCTCCACGATTTAGCAAGGACACGAACCGTCAAAGCTTGTAAAAGCTTCTCGAACGCGTGCGAATCTCAGAAACGAACGTTAAATTCATGGAACCCAACGTAAAACTCCTAAAATCCCCCATAATTCCTAGAAAATAGTGGTCTCGGTAACGTCACTTCCGGAAATCGTAGAGCTCACGACGGCAACTTAGCACGGACACCTACTTTCGGAGGTTATAGAGTGTCGGTAAATGTCGGCTACAGTAACCCTGGTCCAGAACCTCCGAACTTATACTACTAAACGCGCCTGTGTCACACTTTTCAAAATTATTTTCGATTCATCCGCGAACATTAACTATCCCAGTCTTTTTCGCACCATTCCCGGTAGTATAGGAGAGTTTTTGTTATTTTTGACAATTCTTTTATTATTAATTCAAATTATACACGGTAATTGCGAGGTTCAAGAGACAAAACGATAAGAAAAAAAGTAAAAAATTAACAAGAAAAAATCATTGAATTAGATAACCAATAAATAAATAAATGAACAAATGCAGAAACTATGAAATATGCAACTATTCAAAAAAATTGTTTCAATCAATAGTTTTAAAACTTCTAGAATGCTCCATTGTCAGCACGGCGGAGCGTACGGTCCTGAGCGATTGCCCGGCTGCACGTCTTTCCGCACGTCAAGCGGCCGGAATCCCTACCACACGCGCCAAGCGATCGTCGCCGGAGTACCTCCAACAAAACTCGCAAAATTTAGGCATTTTTTCAAATGAAAAATTTTACCCTTTAACAAACTCATTTGTGGATGTTTAAAAGCGCGTTTTAATCGTTGAAATCCCAGCTACAACATTGGATAAATAAGAAATTTCTATTTCATCACATTCCTAATGAAAACTGGTGGGGAAGCTTCGGATGCGCTTGCGATGTCTCGTGATGTCCGTCACGGGATCGTCTCCGAAAACAATGAATTTACGAGAACTTGGAGTATCGTTAAAGATTATAGCACGCAGAAACTGGACCACATTGGTCAGCGCGCGCGGAAGTTATGATCAATTAAGTGTTTTCACTTCAAGGGGGTGTATCTCCCCCTAAAATGATGCTACAGGGGTGCAATGGGAGTGTTTTCGAATGCCAAGGGATGGTTTTTCTCGTGCTATAATTAGAAATATGAATTCCCTTCCGGAACTACCAGTTATCGCAATTTTCACAAAGTCTCAAAATTCACTATTTCATTTAAACCCCTGGCATATATCCGATCGGAATAAAACTCCTACTATTCGAAAGAGGAAGAAAGTTCCTAAAAATATGTCTGGTATTTCGAAATCAGTAAAAGTTTCCCAGAAGTACATAAAAATTCAAGTGTTCCACTTCAATTGGAGGTTAATTATATTCGGTCCCCGAGTTCAATGTGCTTTATTGACAATTTGCAAGCATTGCAATCCTAAGCAAATTACACGTGGTTTTCCATAAAATAAGGTAAATAAATGCTAAAATAGAAAAATAGAATATATTTAGTACAAATTCACAAACATTTTTGTAACAAAGATTTAATGTAGTGACACGTGTACCTTGCTAAAGAATTCATTGTTCTTCGAGCTGGCAAAAAAAGATCGAACTTGTGGACCGACTATAGTCATATGTGTTAAGAATTTCGAAAACGTAACTAACCAGTGGTCGAATTTCAACAATTCACAAATAATACAAAAATATTTGTTACTCCATCATTTGAGAAGAATAGGAAAGGCTAGTTGGATAATAATAATAAATATCAAAATTTGTAATCAAAATATACGAGCAGTTAGACTTTCGAATATTTGTATTTATTTCAGATATTCTCTTCCTTTCTGTCTTTCAATATGAAATTCAACTAAATCGAACATGTTCGTTCGATCCCGCGAGCATAACCTGCGATGCCACGCCACGATTATAATTAGAATCAGCATCCTAGCAGGCGACAATAAATATATCACGCAGAAATATATATAATAACGTAACAGGCGTCGTCGAAACAGTCGGAAATATAACATTATTAAAGTGAAAGGTACAGTAATGAAAGAACTGGCGCGTCTTCCTTTTCTGTCAATTCATCGAATATACACACGCTAATTCTCTGACTTAAATCCATGATCGAAACAAGTTATATCTTTGTCTTTCAAACTGGCAGGATGATATATATAGTATAGGTTTTGTAATTTACGATAGGCGCAGAACGTTCGAATGGCTTGACACCATTTTATGAATACGCAATATCATATCATGTTGCCTACACTTGAGCACCGAAAGAAAGTCTTGTATGCGGAACCATCTTATTCCTTAGTGCTCCTTCTAGTACCATTCCTAATCCCCTTTTTAGATGTATAAAAATCAGCACATATAATGTATGCATGTTCCTGTCACTATCGCCCTCTGCTCGTACTTGTATTTTTCTCTTTTAGTTTTTTTCGGCGACTTTGCCAATTACGAATGTGTTTCATTACATGGTTGATAATACCTATGCGAATTTTATTGAATAAGTTCGATAGTCCTTTAATTTTTTTTTAACCTCAATGAATATTAGATTTGAATTGGATTATTTTTATGGTGTAGTCAGGTGCTCTTGATCATAAATTGTTCCCATTGCCGGGCCAGTTTCTAATCTTTCGCCATATGTAGAGTAATAATCTTGTTTCTATGGAAAATCGAGCGTGAAAATATGATGTAATTATGTCACACTTGTTGCATCAAAGTGCATATCATAAGTTCGTGTATTGATACACAAAGTGGTGAATTTACTCGTCGTGCGAGTTCGCCCGTTCCACGATTCGTGTCTGTTGTGTTTCATTTCGAAGTTATCCATTTGGTTGATTTTCGCATACAAAATAATTTTATTTACAGATTGATAATGTTATTAATTATTTATCGATAATTCCTTTATACTAACGTGGAGATTAGCATAATCAGATATTACTACATATATGATAGATATACGGTAGACGTATGAGATGAAGGAGGGGAGAATTAATAATGGGAAGAGATTTCAAGGTCTATTTACAAAAACGCAGCGCAAATGAATAAATGTGTCAGAACTGAAATGTTCCTTTGTTTTTTGACCGCAAGGATTTCATTCACATTCACTTTCGGAAAAAAAATGTCATATAAGTGTCACTATATTTCTGAGGCTTGTAAAATCATTGAATATATACGAAATAAAAAAAATCGAATCCAAAGCGATTTCTTTCATCAAAAAACCAGAAGTGCAGCAATAATATAAAATATCAAAAAGGAAATGAAATTTGAGCACGGAATTTCAACAATTAGATAAAACAAAATAATTAATGGTGGTTTTCCGGAATAAATTTCAAGTAGCATCTACAGTCAATACAACAATTGTGTAACTCCGCAAGTCCATGAGGAAGAAAAGTACGAGCGGACGAGCAGATGATTAAGCCAAAGAAACAAAAGCAAAATTCCCTCTATTAGCTTTCCGTCACGTCGCCCTCCTCCTCCGCCTCTTGAAAGCAGAAACGAATTCTGAGTATAGAACAAAGAATAGATAAGCAAATCCTCACGGGAAATAAATCGCAAAAAAAGAGGTAACCGCGAAGTCAAAGTAGTGGAAAACTGGTTGTCATTAAATACCATGGATAAGGCTACGAGCAATAATGAGATAAGACTTTCTGGACAGATGATCTATAAATCGAATATAATGGATCTATAACGATAGGTGATCACATATAACTGGCTAGATACATAGATAGAGGAGAGGAAATAAATTTGCTATCGTTTAAATCGCACCGCATCTAAATTTCACCTGAGTAAGAAAATGTCTCTATTCGAAAGCACTTCACTGCGAACAATTACGTTATACGTTGGCTAACGTAAGAAAGATGCTTTCGCACGCGTAAAAAGAGACGAGCAGTACTAACCGCGGAATATCACGCGCAATTCCAACACTAGCAAAACGTCACTTATATGGCATTCACAGCGAAAGAATTATTCCCGTCCGCTTCCCACAATAAATCCACGTGAATCGGGGATACGGAAAAATCTTGAAAGCTCGTCGTACCATTGGTTGCTGGATTTTCTTTCTTTATCTCTTTTTCTCTCTTTCTATTTCGCTCTCTACTATTACTACGTGTTGTGAGACTGTTGAGACTGGGAGAGCTTACTCGAGCTCTTGTGATGGCCCGATTGATGTTTCTCCTGCAACATAAAAAGAGTGCTCGTTTGGAATCTCGGAGCATGTTGCAAATATTGGTGAGAGCGCGCACTCCGGAAAGTCACTGGCTGATTCTTGTTATCTGAATCATTAAAATCACCTGCATCCCATTGCTCGAGCTGTAAGGACTCCGTCACTTTGCGAAGAGACATCATTCTTTCAGTTATAATATTACTATAGAATGCATTGGAGTTATTTTTTGGTACTCCTGTTTCGGATCTACTTCTGTGAATATTTTATGTATTTTATAACGCTATTTCTTCAGTACTATAGTGAAAATGACGGATTGGTTTCTTGAAAACTATTCGATAGTCCCAGGAAATCGACTTCACTGTCTACTCAGGCTTTCCGTAACCAAGTTTAGATAGTTATCTTTTGCAAGGTATTTAAGATCAACTTGTAGACATCTACGCGTGAGGCGAAGTTATAAACCGCGTCTACCTTCTTGAATGTCAACCGGAAAATCCTTTCAATATTCACACAATTAATAATGATACATACCGCAGTGTCAGGCTCTCACCATCCCCAACATAGCCAAAGTATATAAATTACAGTGGAGTCTCCCGCAGCTTACTTAATGCGAAGACATATACGCTGAGCGAATTACCAATTATGTATTCGAAACGGTCGCGACGGTTCTCCGTCTCTCGTATAAGTGACCAGTGACAATGCTCAGGTGTCCTTACTCCCGGCCTTCCGTAAGCTTGGAAAATGTAAGCTGTAAGACTCCACTGTATTGTAACAATGTTATATTCAAAGGTGGTTTCAAATATTTATGGAGACATATTACAATATTAATAGTGAGAGTATCAACAATTTATAGGCAAGCATTGCTAATTAGTAAATCGACAGACATGCTACGTCTACATGCGGTTATTAAGTTTTTAGTAATATAATAATTGGAGAAAAGTGAGAAGAGGAAAGGAAGTAACCCAGGTAACACATCTCACATCGGTACATGAGGATCAATATGTTTTTTTGACAGTTTCCTAAAATTGAAATCCTTAGCAAATGACTCGTGACTTTTCATAATATTACGGAAATATGTATATGTTAAAATAGAAAAATACAATAGTTTTAGTGCTAAGCTATGCACATGCGTACTTTGTAACACAAATTGTATGCTGAGCCATGTGTGACTTGCTAGAGAGTTGACTGTTTTCAATCTGTCAAAAAAAAAAAGAAACACATTGATCATGTGAACCGACCGTTTGTGCGTGCAAATACATAACATACATTTAAATATGTGGGTATACATAATATATTCGCGTCTGACGTATTGACTATCATAAAGCGTGATGTGTTAATAGACAATGCAACGACTGTATAAAATGAAAATGATACACAAATAATGTACGTATAAATATAAATGGTGTTAAAGAGACAAAATAATTACTAAGGTATTTTCTTTCAGTAGAACTTTTATTTACTGAGAGATTATTGGACGTGTCGCGTACGATGTTTTCCTTCCGTCATCGACATGATCGATCAGTAAAATCACGAATTTCATCACAACCAGTTACTACTCTCCGAGGTTTTATTTCTTCATCACTAGTGCTATCAAATTGTCCATAACCGAAAGATAAGTCGACACGATAACGAGGCAATGGCAACTCACGTGGCAGTAATGAAGCACTAAAGTAATCTTGTCTTTTCTTCATTTGTTTATATCGCTTTTACTTATATCCCGATATAACACACACACGCACGAACACACATTCATAAATCCATACATTCATTCTACAATGCAGTAACAAGTATCGCTCGAAAATATTCCGTTTAGTCGATGTAACAAAGAAGTTACACCATACGCGACACGCAAAATAGATACATTGTGTGGTAAAAATTGCATTAATGTTGAATTCTGCGTTACATATTTGTTGAGGGCCGGAACGTGGCATGGTGAGGCGGGATAGGGCTAAAAAATAGACTTACGGTTATTTTTCCATTTTAGTCGTTTTTTGCAAGTCTCCCGGATTTTGTGCTTTATCGAACTGATTTCACGATAGTATAAAATCTAATATATTTGTGATTCTATGATATGAGTAAGCATTTTATGATCGGGTATATGATTACAAGCCCCCATTTAAAAGTTTCCAACGTGTGCTCTCTTAGCCGGCCGTAAGGTCTTCCTTTTTACCTTAGCAATTATTTTGTCTTCCTATAGATGTAATTATATTTCATTAATCTTCTCCAGGTCTCCTCTCTATCTCTTTACAGGTCCCGCCTTTCCTAGCATTGCGTGACTTTACAAAAGGTTAAAAATCTTGAAGAATAATTTGAACGGATTATTAGGGAGAGAAGTTGCTTTTCGGTTACTCTTGTGTGTCCTTACACTATCTGACTATTTCCATTAGTTTTCTTTGCTCACATTCCCTCTATATTTAAACGAATTTTCCTAAACCATAGTTTTTATTATTATGTACTTTAAGCATGTTTCAGACTTAATTCAGGATACAGCGTCTATTAGTTCCCCGGCAAATGGCTAAGCCGAAGATTAAATAGTGATTTTTGAAAAATTATATTTAAATAAGGTACGATTTAGAGACTGCGATTACGGGTGTCAGTTATCAAAACCGAGTTAATATAGTAGTAGTGACAGTAACAGCCCTGGCAACGACTTGGAAGTTGGATTTCCAAACTTATTGCAAGTACTGCAAAAATCGTTGCATCTCTGATGAGATATATGACAAAAAAGAGATAACAACAATATACTCAACATTAAAAAGCATTAACGCTACCTAAATGAGCAGTGATTCAAGTTGAATAATTACAAAACGAAATTACAAAATCTTTCCTAAAATATGAACTACTAGTGAAACTGTAAATGAGAATGAGATAAGTACTAGACCGGACAAATATGTGAAAGAAGTGTTAAAGAGACTTTGAGAAATAGATATGTTTCTGTCAATAATAGCAGGAATAGCAAAGTAGTGATACTACAATACTACTAGCATAAGTAGAGTACAGTAGTATAGTCAACTCTCCATAAGATGACACACGCGGGAGCCGGTTGGATTATATTACAGAGTGCTATCTTATGGAATGTGCCCACTCTACTGTAATAGGCCGAGAGTTCGAAAGAGCGCAGGTAACTTGCGCCCTAAGCTATACAGGCGAGTGGTGGGAGCCTTCCCTTCTCGGCGTGATTGTTTAGAAAGAGCTCAGGGGAAATGCGAAATTACAGAGCGCTTCTTTAGGGACAATGAGTGGACCGTAAACAGAATAATAAATGTAATGTGTATAGAAATAAGTAATAGATTTAGCGATAAAACTAGTAGTTCGAGTGGTAATAGTTGTTATACAGTAAATAGATCAACAATATTTAATAGCATGGTGGTATTTGTGTCCTCCGTGACGATAGTAATATTTTAATAACAATTATAAATGGCAACAGCACAGTAACGGTATATAAATACACACTTTATAACCACAGAGCGCTAAAACATATAGGAATTTCTTTCGATTCCTGAGTTAAATATTATCACTCTCTTCAAAGGCGTGTAATCGTTACTTCCATGGTATTGCCGTATATTTTATAATTCTCATGTTATTCCCTACTTTTTTAAAATCATTTTATCCTTAATCATCCTATAAGCATGACCCTATCACCCGTCAAAAGTGAAAATTATACTGTGGGAAACGTTACAAATTTCTTTTTCTTTTTTGTTCATTTCCTTATTCTCAAGTTTTTATCGTTATGCTCGTGCACATACATACATTTAAATTGTAGGTATACCATATATAAGCATACAATTATAGGTATCGATACTATTTACACATATAAATTATATTTGAGTCTTATTCGAAACTATCGTCAAACATGGAGAAATAAAAAATCTGCTTCAGATAAAACCTAATATGAAATTTTTAAGTAGAGAAATTTGTCTTTGCGACAGTACCACGAAAAAAAGTCTTCGTTATAAAATAAGGTACGTTTTTCTGCAATAATTTTTTCTTACTTCAATGTACGTCAAGTAAATGAAGTTTCATTATAATCCCGATATAAAGTAATCGATGCACATGCAAATGGAGTCAATTTTTCTCATTTCTCATCTAAACTAAGACACGTTTTCCCGCTTTGATCGTAAAGCATCGTAAAGTGATAACACAATAACGTCTCTCAGATAACTCATACAATTTATCGCGTCCAATTTCTTTGATCCGCTACAAGTATTTTTTTTTTCCTTAGCAACATAATTTAACAATACCATAGATTGTGGATAAGGATCTATGCACGGAAGAGAATATACAAGTGAATAGGTGAAAAGAGGAGGCCAAAATAAAAACAACAAAAGATAGAATTCAAGCCGAAAGATCGAGTTCATTCGGCAGCTAATATGTTAACATCAAAAAAGGTATACTTAATTAATCACATGCTCAGAACATTCTACCCGTATACATACTAACTATACTTGTAAGATGCATTGGAAGAAGGAATAGTTAAGAACAAAGAAATAGAATTACGTTATCATGGTTTAAGGAAATGTTTTCATTGTACAATTAGATCAGTCATTTCAAAAACACAGTAAGAACGAACGATCCGGCCGTCAATGTTATGTTATATTCAGTTTTGAAATACCACAGTTGACTCTTTGCGAAACGAATCACAGCTCTCTCTCTCTCTCTCTCTTCAAATGAAATTATCACTATATTTGAGACTTTCTGGTCGATCGTAAAAGCATTTGATCGTCAATCAGATCTCAAGAAATCTACTGATAACTGAAACCAATTTTGATTTCTTCTCAATTTCTTTGAGGCTAATTGAGTGCTAATAAAACAAAGTATAGAATGAATGCTTACAAAGTAAGCATAAGTAAACTAAGTGTGAGTCCTTAGTAATTTGAAGAATAGAATCGACAGTTTACGAATAGAAGATAGTTATCACTGGAAAAATAAAATAAAATAGAGAACGTAAGAAATGAAGTTGGTAAGTTAGAAAAGAAAATCAAAGAAATTTTTTGAAGCCTTGGGCAGTACCGTTAATGGACGAAAGACGACTAGTAAACATTACAGTAAGAACTACGACAGAATAATGTCTACAGAGTCTACTAAAGTAATAATATAGGAGTCTAGTTCAGCTAATCTACTCGGGGGGAGGAGGCGGTGGTGGAGAATTAGGTGGCGGTCCACTAGGCAATGGAGGAGGGCTATTAATTTCTGTTTGAACAATCTTAATTTTATCCGTTTGATTTTGTTGTCGAATATTAGATGGTAGAGTTGGGGGTGGAACGGATGTGTCTATGGCACCATCCGGTGTTATTATTACGTTAGTAGGCGTATAAATGGGGTATTGTTGCTGGTAATGCTGATAATACATAGCAGAATCATAAACGTAATTAGAATGATTATATATAGAGGGTGTATGATAATTGGCAAAGAAATAAGGTTCAGTCGACTGCGAATGGTGAGACTGAGCTGGACGGGATCCGTGAGGATAACCCATGTCACGAAGTGGTGGAGGAGGATGAATTGCATGTTGGGGATTTCTCAGGTTGTGACTATTATAGGAGTCTGATTCGTGGGTGGTGACGTGCTGATAATAGTTATCGCGAAGTGATTGGCCATAAAGGGATGGCTGAGCGCGTAGAACCCGTGGGGAAAACTGACGAGCCACTCTCCCGCCTCCACGTACCTTGTTATTACTGCTTGAACTATAGTGTCGGCCGTTTTGTCGCTCCCCAGGTCGCTGCGCTCCGCTGCTACTGTTACTGCCACTACCACCTTGAATTTGCTTCTTGTTTGGGGGACCTCCACCCAGCGTAGGACTTGAAGTTGACTCCCAATCTCGATCACGCTCTCTCTTCCGATTCTCCGATGTGGACTCTAGTCCACTGCCAGCACCAAGATTCCCAGGAAGCCCACTACTGGAGGTACTGCTCCTTGATATCGCGTCGGTTCGTATCTTAATTCTCAGAGGGGCTTGAACAACAGATTGTCCTGTTGAACCAGAGACGCCATCAGCACCCTTAAGACGTTCCTTAGGAATCTTGATCTTTAATCCAGTGCCCTGAGGTGATTTATTTTTGTCCGGGTGCCCTGTATTTCCTCCAGTTACTGCACCCGACTCGGTACCACTCAAATTTATTTTGTCCTTGGGTATGGTTATTCTGATTGGTACCGCTGCAAATACACCCTCGCCACTGACCTCGGCCTTGTTCTTTTCCTTGTCTCTGTGCTTCTCTTTATCCTTATCTTTGTGTTTATGCTTGTGTTTATCTTTACTCTTATCTTTATCTTTATGTTTGTGCTTTTCCTTCTTCTTTTTCTTTTCACTTTTGTGATGCTCGGACTTTTTCTCTTCGACGACGGCAACCAGATTACTCATCTCCATTGGCGTCGATACTGGAACCGCCAAAGCTCCTGCGGCTTGTACTGGTGTATTTAAAATACTGATGTCCACTGTTGAAGCAATTGAGGAGTCACTGATTGCTGGTAACGATATACACTGTGACTGTATTGGAACTTGTTCTTGGGATTGTAATGTCTGCAATGCCATATGTGCCTGCTGTTTTTGTTGTTGAAGACGATGCTGCCGTTGAAGTTGTTGTTGTACTATTGGAGTCAATTGTACACCTTGCAGCAACGATGGAATTTGTGCAATCGGTTCTTGTAGAAGGGCATTTATGCTTTGAACAGATTTCATAGATGGCAGATACTCTGATTTCCCCTGTGTCGAATGTTCCACAACACCGGTTGACTCACTATTTACAGGTTCCTGTTTCACGTTGGTAATAAGGGGCTCCTGCTTAATAATACCCGATTCTAATCCATTCGTCGATGTTTGTTGGTGCTGCTGTCTAATGGTATTTTGAGAAGTAGCAGCCACTTGATGAACAACTGGTTCCGGCTCGAATGGCTTTATTAACTCTGGAGGCTTTAAATCATTAGCCACTGAGGTACTTCTGCCATTTGTAGGTGTCGGATTATCCTTAAAGGGTTGTATCAGGTCAGGAACTCGTCCGAGCATCTTCATAGTATCGAAACCGGATATCTCTTCAGTTTTGATCTTGGGTTGTTGATCAGTTTCGCTGGTGCTTAATGTTCTATGCCTCTTATTTGAACTAGAGATCGCTTCATTAGATAATCTTTTCGACGGCGAGGGATCCTGCTGCGGAGGACCTGGTGGGCTTGCGAATGGCGATACAATGTTCAGGCTTGGTAAGGGATCTAATCGCTCTTGTTTAGGAACTTTAGGTGCCGCTGGTGGCGTTTTCTGCTTTGACTTTGGCCTCTGAGAGTGCATGTCTCTCGACGTTGGTGCTTTTTCTGGACTGAATAGTGACTTGTGCTTCCCTGGCGGTGTTTGCAACAAGGGTTGCTGCACTCCCGAGAACGAGCGCTCCGGTCCGTCGTGTCGCAACCGTTTCTCTGTTTTATAATCGTCCACATTATTCATTGAAGAGTGTTGTGATGCACCATTCTTTGAAATGTCTTTTAATATCTGAGAAACTCCGTGCATTGAGTGCTGATTCGGTGCTGGTTTGGACGGCACTGATTTCTGGAACATCTGAGACGTTGCTGCAATACGACAAAAGTACACAATATATAACAAGAAAGTTCTTGTCTCTAATAATATGTTTCATGTATACTCGCTTGATAATATGCGAAAAATGAAAAGGAATGGAAATTACCTTGTAATTTATCTAGCTGATTGTACTTGGGATGGTGTGACTGTTTTAACATATTAGCAATATATTCCTCCTTCTGAATTTCCGGGCGTGGCTTAGGTGGCGGCAGAGGCTTTTCAATGAGTTTTCTGACTTCCTCGCTCCTTTGCTCAAGTGAATCTGGCTTACGTTGTCGTTCTATTCTTGCAGGTTCTTGATATTTGGTGTAAAGTTTTTGTTGTTCAGCATCCTTCCTATGTTCCGGAGTCTTATGCCTCGGATCATAAGATGACCTTTTGTCATGGGGCTGATGTTTACAGTCAACGTTACTTAACCTGTGTACGCTGTGATTATTGTTACTCAGTTTTTCCTGAGGATTTCCGTGTACCACCACTTCCTGAGATGGCAAACTAGATTCTGCTCTTACGGCAGAAGTCTCCAAGAGGGAATTAGAATCCGGATTGGAATTCTTTGCCAGATGTGTCGTATGAGAATGGGAATACATGGTACCGCCACTGGTGCCACTACTTGAATTATATTCCCTAGCAATTCTTTGTCGATTAAGATCCCGATTAGGATCCCTAGGTTGATTGTTAACAGAGTGTCTATGTGTGGCTATCATACCAGTCTTCATCTCTGGTCTATGATTGTGATTATGATGCATACTCGACTTTTGACCAGGTGGCATCGGATGTTTATTGGGAAGTCCAACACTAGACCCCGACTTATGATGATGAGAATGGTGCTTATTTAATTCTGACATATGAGCAGATGGATTTGTCCCTGAAGCAGCAGCAACCGTTACGGCTGCAGTAGTCACAGAAGCAGCAGCAACGGTTTTTTCTCGCTCAAGGCGCTCACGTTCCTTCTTCTCTTTGTATTCCCTATAGTCCACCTGTGGCCGTCCTGGTATAGAAGACGACAATGGTTTCTTATCCTCCTGCTTGTCGGAGAGATACGGTCGATTAGATTGGAACGTTGGTCCTCCATCGCCAGGCGCAGGACTCTGTACTTTTCTAGGTTCCACATCCTATTAAATGTTTAAAATCCCTATCAACTCTCAAAACGCCTTGTGCGCGTATATTGTTGCTTTTCTTTTTTGATTAAAATAATACTCACGAATGGGGAATTTGGCAAACTAGGGTGATTAATGCTGGGGCTCTGGGTAGCGGATATGCTCATGATCTTTCTTTTGAGTCTGGATGGACACTTGTCGAATATATGGAGGAATTCTGCGGTGAGCTGCTGCAGAAGCTCTGAAGTGACACTCCGATCGACATACCAAAACCAGTGTTTTCCCTCGTTGCTTTGAGGTATCTGTGCACATGGCCATTCTTGCCTAGAGTAGATCCAAAAACCTAACATTATTAGGATAACTCACCTCCCAATTAGACCATTTGCAGGCGAGATGTATGCAGAAACAGGCTACGACCGTAGGTTTGTACTGAAGGCACATGGTCGTCAAGTGTAAACTGGAAAAAAGCCACTCATTCAGTTGCATGCGCTCCCATATAATTACAAAGTCGATTTAAAAAACAATACACAAAATCTCGTGGCCTCGAGACGCAATTCTCAATACGGATCCTTGTCAGACCCTATTACAGAACGATATACTGAAACCATATGGGAGAATTTGAAAATCAGTATAAGAATCAAAACTTTTGCAATTATTAATTACCTAATCTATTAATTTGTTTCGCATAGAATACGAAGCTCGTAAGCGTTGTATTTTAGTTTAAAGTCCTGTACTTGCTAGTTCTAATTTTTAAACATTCTATTAAAACTTAACATAGATTCACATAGACTATATTCCACGGATTATTAATTTTCCTATCGAATTTTATCACATCTTTGAATTATTTAACCTGACAGAGAACACGTCCTAAAGAAGTCTTGGAAATATATCGAGAAAAATGTTTTATGCGTCATGTCCGTCACTCATAAGCCAACATCGAGATTTTAAAAATCTTCTACTGAACGAAATCAGAATCCAATGTACAATAATAGAGAAAAATAAATAGAAGAAAAATCAAAATAAAAAACGAAGTATAAACAGCGAGAATTTAGAAATATTCGAGCGAGTCATTATCGTTATTTCGTAAGATGAAAACGACCGCTCCTTATAAATAGTGCATTTACCTTTTAATCCTTTTAATCCACACCGTGACATTAGCTTATGATATAAGACTTCATTGCGTATTTGTTTTTGATTTTTCTTTGCCATACGTTCTTTATAAGATCACACGTATTTTTAAGGCTAGTCTGGCAATGCAACATTCGTTTCTATTGTCATGAAACTTGTTCCTTTTCAGGGACTTACTGCATTTCAGTAAATATATCAAAATTTCGTTAATTCTAGTCTACTCTCTCATAGAGTATTTTTTAATATTTCTCATTTCTAGTAAACTAATAATTATGAACGGTTATAAAAGCATGAAATCAAAATGCTGTGCCAGTAGCCAATGTCTTTGATTCTTTTCTTTAGTATTTTCATTACGTCTCGTTCCGTACACCAATAACAGTAAGAGAGATACTAGGAAATAATTCGTAGCCACCTGTTAGATGCCATGAAGTATGAAGTCTGGGCTAAGTCCTTGCTCGCTGTAACAAGAACCAAGTTGTTTTTAGAAAAGTCGTTCTAATGCTGCAAATATAGAAACAATATTGCATAATATGATTACGCATAATCAACACGTCAACTTACCTTTAACCAGGTGACAACATCTAACAACGTGAGTGTGAGGATGATCTATAGCTACATCGAACCCCAACGTTTGCAGTAGGACGTTCTCATTGAAAACCAGATCTTGAGCTTGTTCGAGGTATTGCTGAAAAATAAATGAATGCACAAATCAGTATAATGATACTGAAACTTCGCCGGGAAGGGATAATTGCTAACGTGTATTTATTTTAATTATAACGTTATGATTATTTACCTCAGATTTCGTATCAGGTGTCATCTGATCTCTGTGAAGACACATGTATACCACTCTAATAACATGTTCCAACTTCCTTGGTTGCTCCTCGACTTTTGCAGCCAAAAAAAGGGCCGCCGCTGCTATCGCATTCCTGTGGAATTGTGATAGCGAATGGAACACGTAGAACCGGTGCATGTATACAATAGCCGTATTGATACATAATTGCGATCTAAATTGAAGAGATTAAGAAAAATAATATATTTCTTAAGAACGTATTCAACATATTATAAGTTATAGCCAGGTTAGATATCAGGTGGATATTGTAACTGCTTTACATACACTATAGACCATGAGAAGCTTGATCTTTCAACAAGAAACCGATCTCACAAGATGATCATACATTTAATTTAACTCAGAAAACGTACATCTACTATTTGCACAGATTTTTTTAACAACAAAACAATAGCAATGGTTATTTCCTTTGAATTAATCGCCAGATTGAATTTTTTTTAAATAATGACCCTTTCTAAAATTCTACTACTCATGCTGAAAAGTTCAATATGTCACACAGAAGAGATTATGCGAATTGCTAGTGCATCTATTTTTTTCTAGAGAGTCATGTGTATTTAAAATCAAGGTCATAATCGAAAACTCTATCAAATATTGTTCAAGAGTTAGAAATTTTACCAATTCACAATATATAATTATTTCACAATTCATTTGTTGAATCAACTTTTTTTATACTTGTAGCATTGATAATTTGAAAATTTATAATTTATTCCTGTTACTTTTAATGCATTCAACCTACATGTACTGCATCAATGAATATTGGAAGAATGATTGAAAAGATGTAAAAAAATCAAGTATTATGGAATGCAAAAAACATTCCAATAATAAATGAATACACTTTGAGAATTATAAATATTATTATTAATTATCAAATGGTATGTTTGTAAAAGTAGAAGGGACACGTTTTTTTAAACGAAAATAATTTATTTAACTTGTGTAAAAGTACATTTTCATGTAAGAAAATATTCTAAACAGCTCATCCTTAAAAAAGAAATAACAAATTTGAATTTTTCCCATGAATTTCTTTTTAAAAGCTTAAAATATCAAGTATTTCCACAATTTGTTTATGTCCACGTTACAACATACTTGAAGATCACATTCATGGAAACTGATCGTAGCATCAATTTATTCTTGTAATGACAGTGATGGAAAAATATTTCAAATCATTAGAATATATATAAGCTCTAGTTATTGAAATGCTAATCCTGCCACCGGTTACAAAATATATTAATATAAATGAATCTTTTTGTAAAAAAAGTTGTAATTGAAAATAATAATTAAAAATTGTAAAAAGTAATGCAAAGACTGAAATGCTGAAAGTTACAAATTATGATAATAGTTTTAAAATGTCATGTTACTCTCAGATGGATTAAAGCAAATATTGTTACTGTTTCCTCGATTTTGATACATAAGAATAGTACACAAATGAACACCTGCAAGAGTTACAGTAAATGTAGATCCTATAAGGAACTTTTTTTAAAAGAACTTGGAAAATACCTGTTTTTAACTACAGCATAATCATAATGCATAGTTCATCCACAAGTTCAATATTTTTTAGATCGATTGAAAGCATGAAGTCTCTAGCAAAATAAATGTGTCTTCCATTAATGTTTTTGGCAAAATATGCATGTGCATGGTTTTGTACTACATATAGATAAAACTGTAGAATACGATACCTACTTAAAGAACTTCATGTAAAAAGCTAAATAATTCACAGCTAACTTCAAGGAGCTATATTCTGCAGATTAGCCCTAAATATATTTTATTCCTCAATTTGAACATATATTTATATTTTATGGAGAACCACTTGTGATTTTTCTTAGGATTGCATTGCATGCAAACTGTTAAAAGCATTAAAACCATAGTCCAACTATATGAAACACAAAAATGCACACAAGTTCCAAGTTTTAAATATTAGGTCTACCGGAAAGTTCTGTCCGTTTCTATGACAACAATTTTCGGCACGTTAGCAAGCACATGTTTATTTGGCGCATGTTCGGCTCTCTATTTGTATCGCTTAATGTATACATACTGACCTAGCAAATTAA
>JARQTJ010000413.1:200181-223053 GCA_030142635.1 Trachelus troglodyta | reverse complement strand
TTCGTGTGTAATCTAATAATTCCCCTTAATTATTATAATCTATGACTTATGATAAATAACGCACGTTCGTCGAGGATCAGCTACAATTGTCGTGGTCCTTGACCTTTCGCTAGAGGGGATACCAAGGGATGCTGGTGGGAGCGAAGGAGTGTGGCGTTGCGTCGAACGTAACAAATTACCCTAGAAATGTACAATTCATTTTTGTTCAGCTTTTCTTTTTACGAATATTTTTGTCCCCCACTGTATGTGTCCATTTATTAATGTAAGATTCAAAACTTTGTTGATTAATACCCAGTCTTCAAAAGTTTTAATATTCAGAATTAAAAGTTTTCAATAATAAACAATCGACACAAGCTATAATAAAGTATTGACGCTTTTTTTTCGACGCTTTCCATATAGTTAAGATTCACAATAGAACACATCAATAGAGAGTTGAAATAAAGTTCACAATAGTTTCTTTCGTTCTGAATTTTAGATAAAATATTGTTTTCAATATGTAACCACTTCTCTGTAATTGAATTTATTGATATGACGCGATTCTTTTACATTTACTGCGGTGATATAAAAAGTTTTAAAACATTTCAAGATAGAATGTTACACTTATTACGCATGCGCATATAATTCAGTTTACAAGAATAATGGTCTTCTCGCCACAACGAGAACACTCCGTTGATTCTTGCTATAAAGACGTTATGAGAAATCAAAATTCTACGAAAGAAAACTCCCTATTGCTTATTAGCGCGATATTATATCGGGAGATTTAATTAAAACACTCGGCTCATTGTTAACGAATGTTGGTTCCGTAAGTGCTGACGTTATAGAACGTCGTCCTAGAACAAAGCAAGACTACACTAGATTGTTGTAGTGACGCTATGGAAAAAAAGCATTCTGGCATGTATCTAAAAATATAATACAAAAATTTGATTTGTTTTATGTTTAAATTGTACAACTTTTTGTCATATCAATAACTTTAATATGTAATTTTTAAATGTAACGTGATGCATTTGAATTATATTCTGATAAAATTATACTTTTATGCAAGGTTTACTTGCAAATCAATATATTTATTACTGAGGGTGGTTCGGACGTCTTTTTCCATTACGTAGTAACAAAAATCTCCGTAACCACGCAATAATACAATATTTATATTTCGTTTATTGCAGATATTTTCCATTTGTCTGTTATAGGATTGCAGGTATAGAAGAGAATCTATATTCTTTATCATATGTGTGTCACCGTGAAATTTTAGAACTTAAAAAAAGTTGAGATTGTAATTATAATACATTAACATACATATAAATTCAACTAAATATAGATAATAAATCGGAATCACGCGAAACGAGATCTCTTACGGGATAGTTAAAATAATCAAAATATGAAATTAGACGGAATTCGAAATGCTATTCCTAATGCCGGAAGGCCTCGATAGTCTTTAACGCTTTTACGAAATTACAATTTGATGAAAACATACGCGTGACAATGGTTACGAAAAATCTGTGCGATACCTGACAAAAGATGGCATGATTCACACAATTCCTATGTTATATCCCAAAGCGGATCTACTCAAGCAAATGCAATCTGCAAATTTTTTTCGGCACATCAAACTTTGCGATTACCACAGGTAAACCTTAAAACGCTGAGTAAGAGGCCACGCGTTCACAGCACATGCCAGCGCGAGGTATGAAGCAAGACTCTTCCTTTGCAAGATCATCAATATTGTGGTGCATTGTCCCCAAAATCGGAGCTAATGCACCTACAATATTCGGAACCGATCAGCAGTCTTTCGTGAATCTTGGCAATCGACGGAACTCCTCTAGGAGCCACCATCGAAATCATCGAGTCTTGCTTGTTCCTTCCCGGGTAGTATCTTACATGTCTTCGGATCTGTGTGACCAATCCTTCCCACCCGAGGGCCAGGGAAGTCACCGCGGTGAGCGTTCGTATCAATCTATCGCGAATATAACGGCTGACAACGGAGTGCATCAGAAAGAACTCATACCTGTGAAACCCTTCTCAATTCTCCGAAACAATACGAATTGATGAAATGAACGAATTCTTTATATGGTAAACTCTGTAATATAACTGTAACAAATTGACAGTGCTCGTCCCTTCTCATTCAAATGTGCAATAGTAATAAACAATTCACTCTTCAAACCGACCCGATCTACAAATCTTTTAACAACCTCATTCCAACCCCAATAACACAGAAAACAGATAGGCCTAGCGTTTAACAGGTAGCCCACAATTAAAATATATCCACGTTCTAGCAGGTTCACTAGCTAAGGCTTCAAATGTATACTGTTAATGATATGGACGAAGTTAAATCAGGGATAGAACAGCGCACACAATATAAGAAAATACGGCCAATTTCATATAATAGGAACAGACACGTGAAAATACAACATACATTATGATCGAAAGTACAGCGAAATGAATAATACAATATAGTACGAAAGTACGAAATGCGACAAAGCATTGTAAAAATGGCGAGAGCCCTCCTGATGAACGCGATAAGGACTGCGAGGCATCTATGCTCAATGAGCTAGTGTGATACGAAAACAACGCAAAACAATGCGCGCATACAGAACCAGTTTTATTCGGGAGGAAACGTGCACAGCCGATACGCTTCTTAGGCGGCGTTCAAGCACAACAAAATACGAGGTGGAAGAATCACTGCAAAATAATAACGAGGTGTCAACGCGTAAGTAACTATACAGGATTTGAATTCCGATTCTAAAACAAAACGCGCACGTACGATGGTAGATGCTGGAATATACAACAAACAGCCTAGGAGTAGTCCTGCGTAAATTCAACATGTAAACATAGCTAAAAATCATACACGGTATTTATTAATACGGAAACAATTCCTAGAAAATCACCACTCGTTCTGCAATAAACGTACCCATAGCCCCATCGAATCAGGTGAGATGAACGTAGCCATGGATTTCGTGCGGAAACAAGCGAATAGATACACGATAGGTTATGCTTCGATCAAACTCCAAAAAACGATCCACGCGCTACAATCCGGATGAAAAAATTACCACTCAGACGGGAGTTGCAATCCGAGCAAAAATGGTGCCCCAGAATCGTTTAGTCGTTAACTAGGAAATTTGAGTTTTTCCTCATCACGATTTAGCTTAATTAGCTATTAGAGACCTTATCATATAACGCTTGCATATGCTAGTAGTAGTGTTAAAAAATTGGATGGCAGCTAGATAAAAATTATATTTCAAAACAACAATTTTTCTCTTATTGACATTTCAAGTATTAATTTCATCTGCATAATAACACCTACAATGTGCATCTTAAATTTTAAAACAAATTTTTTTTAATTCTTGAAGAATTCGGTGATACTCAACCAGGATCGGATTATTCAACTGCGCTATTACTCTTATTTAAGAATTTTTATATTCATATTATCTACGTGCTGTAACGTGTTTTGTTAACTCCACACCGATAAAGAAAATTCGAGAACTAACCTACGTCACCTTCGGTCGTCCACCTTTCGTTCATACATCCGCATACCAGGCGGGCACCAAACAATTCTTTTTTTCACCAGGAATTGAGGAACTTATTATTTCCTCTTTTTATTAACATATTATTGGAATAAATAGATATATGTATATACTTTTTACAATAAACGAAATTTATTTTAGAGGAATTCGAACAAGTAAATCATATCATAATATAAATGTTAATATTCAAAAATACATCAAAATGAATTTGAGGACGCACATTTCATTCACACAAACACACATATGCAACACAAATTTTTAAGATTATTAATGTAACGAGCCGACACGATTTTAAAATATATCACGCGCTGTTGCGACAGATTTCAGTATTGAGATTCTAGTATATTAGGTTTGTTGTTTCTTTTTCTCACGCCTTTCGTCCATTCGGAGGAAATCAATGTGGTTTGGTGTCGTCCATCAATTTCCTCTAGCATTCACCAAACTCGCAGTCACGGGGCCTTCACGATGATATATGGAACTCGTCGTGCACCGTCTACGTATACGTGTGGCATGTATGCAGAAATTGTGCGCAATGGTTTTGGTAACACTGCTGCCCGTTATTCCAATTTTGTGTTTCTTATTACTGATCCTTTTTCGCCTGTATAGATAAATTGATCAAAGAACGCAGAGAATAATTAATCGGTCGTCGTAATTAGTAATTAGTAATTAGTCGGTCGTCCAGAACAAAAAAGGACCGATCGACAGGTGAATTGTATGGATATCGTACACACATTAGCTAGTAGTAGGGATAATCCCTCGCTTTACAGGACATCTATCTAAGAGTAATACAACTGAGGTGTATACAGTCGGTATGATAATCGTTACAAACTGGAATAACCTAGGAGGTGAGATAGAACAGTCTCAACTCCGCCACAGCGAGAACCTATCAGAAAAACAATAGTTAGATAGACAGATAACGGATCCTGCCGATTTTTGGGGACGTGTAAAATCAGCAAACGCAGCTGGATGCACTAGCAGGAGTGAACGGTTATGGAAGTGTACGGCCGCTCAGGCTGGTAGGTTGAGGTACAGAGAGTCAAAGTAAGCGTCAGGTAAATAGTGCCGAAAACAGAGAGATCGAGAACATAACGGAACGAATCAGAATTATAAAATCAAAATCCCTTCACCAATTAACAAATTGGGAATCCTTACTGTAGCTGGTTCAGCTAGTCCGTGATGGCCGAGAACTGTATCCAGGCTACAGTTAGGTGGACACTGCAGTATAGCACAGCACTGTATCTCCGAAACACACGCAAAAAATCTATAAGATACTCTGGATATTGCGAGAGCAACGCGAGAACTACACAAGCGAGAACTTGCTATACCGTATAGGAAACACAGCTAGAAAATCTATGAACAGATGCCACGGGAGCGCGAGGCCACTCGAGGCATCCCCATTGATGTCACAAGACAGACTGTTTTTACTATAGTCAAATTTGAGAACTGATCATTCTAATTAGTTGAGATCCTTATGGCTTTTAACTCTTATTCTTTCGCTTGAGTCGTCCCCTTAAACCAAATCGAGAGCATTCCTTACTGAATCGGTAGGTATCAACTAGAGATCTTTCGCGGCAGCTTCCCTAAAGCATCGGGCGATAGCTGGGCAGTCAGGGGCTTCCTCCCCTGCCCTTAAACAACAAAATTATAGTTATAGAGCCCTTTTCTTTTCTCTAGCGGGGCGTCGGACGTCGTCCAACGTAACCGTCGGGTACTCTCCTCTGCTGGGCAACTCGGTATATTCAGACTATTTTTCCACGGCAAATTTGAGCACCTCAACTTTGTAACGTATATTATTCTCAACTGTCAAGACTGGTGAAGTACCAGTTCCCTCGTATGACGATTTTGACCACTTAGCTCTTAAAGTGAACCAGGGTTCGGAACGGTAAAGGCATAGTTGTGTTACAGCAATAATAAAACGTTCTTTCGGGTACTTTTCTTTGTTTATTATAATATGATTATCTATCATTTGTCGGGTCTGTCACAATCGGCAGAAATGTCGAGAATGGCTTCAGGCTGTGGAAGCCAACACTTCTGGCTACGGATGATGCGAGAGCGTCACTCTCTGCTAAAATTTGCCCAGGCTAGCTGAACGTTGCGCTCCTGGATTCGTTGCTCGGGCGGCGTTGCTGTAAATGGAAGTAGCACCCACGGAGTACTCAACAGACAGTGTGGTCAAAAAAATGTTTCTCTCTCGGATGAGAGAAGCTGGAGACAGGATACAAGATGCAAGATGTAAGATACAAAAATATATATATACCTTTCGACACGAAAATCGCAATATCGGCGGACTAATTATTTCCCCGGTCTTCCATTTCTTCTTGCGAGTTGCTTTGGCCACCTAGTGGCGCGGCAGCGAACTAGTGCTCGCACGGATACCCCTTGTCTTTCTAGTGACTCTTGCGACAACTTCAACTCAACAATAACAAATCTTCCGAGAGCATTGGCGTAACTGTACGAATGAACCCGAGATCATAGCTTCTGAGCAGGGTAGAGATTTGAAGGGATCTGAACGTTATCTGAGTCGGTAGCTGGAGTCGCCTTGTGGCCGTGAGACGAAAAATTACGTCACAGTACATATATTGTAACCTAAACCATTGCAAACGTCTCCAATTTGTCATTAAAATTTTAATAATGTTACATATTGAGAAAATGATATGGTCAAATTGACCATTTCTTAACTATCTTCAGGGTTCCGAAAGGACTTAACTATAGTTTATAGTAAACTCCGATTTGTTACGTTGATCACAATTGTTGACGCACACATGTGGAACGGGGAAGGGGACCCGTGACCAGGAAGGGTGTGGACCCCGAGTCCAAGAGGGGGATAAATTAATTATATTTTGGTAGTTAAGTTTATTTTTCGTTTGTGCATCAAGCAGTAAGCATCAAGCTGTAATACTTATGTCCTTTTAAAATATAGTACTCATTCTTGTATCATAGTGTTTTGAATTCGTGCCTTCCTATATGACTAGACAATCATTCATTCTATCGACATATAAGCCCATATTCAGAACTCGCTCTTAAAGTCACTAACAGCGTGGCTTTTAGTTAAAAGTCACTACGAAAAAATTTAAGAGCGCGCTATTAGCACTAAAAGCGAGTTCTGAATACGGGCTATAGTGCTTATGATTCGTAAGTCGGGATCTCTAACGTCACATTGATCGGTAGTGGCTTCGAAAGCCTTCAAATTCTCAGACTCGCATTTGGTTACCAAGCAATCGCATGTGTTATTCCGTCGGGAATTCAATGCACCGGGCAGTGCACTCGTTGGGTCAACTGTGCTCGTGAAATCGGGTTCGACAGTTGGCCACCAGAATCGTTGCGTTGGGTCACCGGGGTAACTGTGTGTGTTATCCTAATGGGGATCCAACGCACTGGGCATTCGCACTCGTGGGGTGGAAAGTGCTTCGGCGACTGATGCGGGGCAGTATGGTTTTATGAGCGACCATCGTATGTTGCTCCGATGGGAATCCAACACTTCGGGTAGTGACGCGCGATCGGTGAACTGTGCTCTTGGAATTGTGTGTCATTGGGGTCGCGAGGCTTGCATGCATTCTCACGAGAAATCGCGTGTGTGGCATCATTGAGAACACTATGTATCAATAACCAAATGAGACATCGCAGGGTAATATAAATTTGTGATAATACGATGGCAAGGGCCATTGCGTTATAGCCATCGTGTTGGGTAACAACAAACTAGATGAGTCGCACTTTCTGCTCGCTCAAATTGTAACAATTTGCAGACACAACAGAAACAAAATCTCACAAAATACAACAAACGCTATTAATATTTACGACATATTAATACTGTTTGGTAATAGTAAGATTGATCAACTTCGTATTTTACTATTTTTAGATGATAATATCCACCGTAAATTGTATAGTTAGATATAACTTTTTCACTCTTGTGATTAACGAAACGGTCTAGTTAATTTGACCAGATATGCAAGTAAAAATAGTATTTTTAACTAATTGTTGTTATTTCCTTTAACAATGAAATATTTATCAGCAACTATAAGCTAATTTCGTTTTTCCCACTGCTTGAATAAGTTTGTTAGGATATTTCAGGACGAAGGAATATTAAATAGTTTACTTGATTCTAAGAGTTTATATCGAAGCAGTGCGATGTGTTGGATCACTAGGTGCTGTACATTAAGTAGTTATAATCGCCTCTTTGTCTCTTTCTCGGAATTCTGTAAAAAATAAAGTTTGGGGATTATTGGCTCGTTGACCCCCCTCTGCTTGTGGATATGACGGTCCCTCTGGTAGCCGATTGCTGTGTTTGGGCCGTTTGGCGGTGGGCCTTACTATGCGGCCTCTTCTCGCGGTAGACGGTTTGGGAATTTTGCAATATGTATAACGAGTTCCAATGATTCTTATACTCGGTACATACTTTGTATTGAAATTTAACATATGTATAAAATGAAATTATTTTGATATTTGTAATAATTTTTTTCCAGCAGCCCATTGCTAAAAGTCATATTAACTGTTCTTATTAAGTGAAAATTACTAGTCCGAATATGGTTTTACCATAAATATGCGACAATATTTACCCTTATTATTCATGGCTAACTATAATTACTGTCTATAGCAGATTTTAAGTGTTTTTGTGAGTAAATTTGACTTTTTGAAATTAGTAAAATAATTTACTATGAAGTTAGTATTTGTTACTACAATTATATCCACCAATTGCAATAGTAAACTCAAATATGCTTATATAGTTTGCGCTAATGAATTCATTGTAAAAAATATTACAAGTTTGGTTTTACTAACTAATAATATTTTTACCTTGCTACGTAGTTGAAAATACGTCTTCTTTCTCCGTGTACTTTTTCCACGAATATTCATTTTCAATAATATGGAATAATGATATCTGAGCACAGCCACAAGATAAAATGCTTAAATGAACTTATGTTTCAACTTTTTGTCATCTGTGGCCAAGTTACGCTAGCCAACTATAAGGTAATGGCTAGATGCTATTGCAGTCTTGAATAGCGCAATTTATATCCAAGATCGGCTACCCAGCTATGAGGTAATCGCTAGCACTGCTTCAATTTTATACACCATCATCTGTAGCCATGATCTGTCAACCATCTATGAAGTAATAGCTAGATGCTACTGAAGTCTTGAACAGCGCCAAGCGTACCCAACGTTGAATGGGTCAAAACCAGAGAAGGGCTAGAATTAAAAATATTCAGATATTTTTAGCTCGTTATGAGTTTGTTCGTATCCTGCCAACTTATCTCAGCTCAGCGAGCTAGTCACTAACATCAAAATTAGAAAGACTAGTTCAACTGCTACTCGAGAATGTCACGTGCGAACCTTTTCAGTAGTTTAGCTGATGTGATCGTGACTGCAAATGGAATAGCACAATGAACATCTCCAAATGTTCGTTACTACAATAGGGCCTTTTATAGAGTTGTAATTTAGTTCTATTTAATTTTGTTTCGGTGGAACGGCTAAGGCTATTACTGTCGGGTTCTAACAGCGACGCTTCCGAGGTTAACCATGATAAATTGATCCTTTTGGGATCCTGGTACCATGGTGATCGGTTAACTCCCATCCTGATTCCAAGCATCCTAGTATCCTGCCACTCTGGTACCCTGGCATATTGCCGCGCTGAAATTTTGGCAACGTGACACCTTGAAACCTTGTTTCTGCACTTGCTCGCATATTTGCATAATTACTAACATTTTTCTATATTCGTCTAGTACTCTGACACAACCTAGCAGCTGCAATAAGAACATCGACTTCGTATAACAAAACACTGTGCCAGCAACTAGCACTTAAATTAACTCATTCTTCGAAGAATATGTGTTACCTTTCGATTTAAACTCAAAGACATAGCCAAACCTTATTTCATGAATGACGGATATACATATACTACATGTTATTTTACCAGTGCCACAAGCATGAGCTTATGTTCTATTCGCTTTAAAAAAAACTTTGTCATTTTTGAAGTGAATTATGAGAATGTTTAGATCTGATTACACTCTTATTTCGAGGACTATCTGCTGTGACGTGGTAAATTGTACCATGTTGTAAATTGTTGATTTTCAGTGGAAACGGGGTGGTTCGCGATCGCAGGAATAAGGGAATTTCGAAATATTTAGGCAAGACCCATTCACCTCAAGGGCTCTATTAAGAATACTCACATTACACAATCTGATACTCGTTGCTTCTTTTGCTTTTGGTTCTGCCTTGTCTATATTTAGCAGTGTTCGCGCTCGCTATCTAGTCACCGCTGTCGAAGTTCGAAGAGTGAGCTGCTGAGGAAACACTAAGACGGCCAAAAGAACTCGCAAGTTACGAGGGCCAAGAAATAGCTGGAAAAATCAACAGGTATTCCGCCTCAAATGGCGCCATTGGTCGGCGTTACGATTCAGACAATGCAACGGCAATGCAAACTGTTCGGCAATGCAACGACGACGGACCGCTGAAATCGCAAACGGGGTCAGCTTTGCTGAATGGTGATGACAAGTAAATCAAGAATCGATAATAAGTCAGGTGCCTGGACATACCTGCAAAATTCGGAAATGAGCCTAAGAATCAATGAATTTAAGTTACGTATAACACAGAAAGATGAATCCCCCAAACAAGATCACGCATGCATGGATTCCTCAGTCTTTGTTGGTCATGTTAATGCAACACGCGTATATTCACGAAGTTGAGTATCAACTTGACTAAACATTTCGACTACGAAGGAAGCCCATCGATATTACGCGATTCGATGAGCGAATAAATTAAAAATCTTGGAAATGACAAATGCTCGTGCCAATTAGTATATCTCCGTGTAGAGTCGATTAAATAGTAGATGGGAACTAAAGGAAACGAGCTCTGTCAATAATTCATGTGAATTATCTGGGCAGGAGACTCCGCCGATCGGCAAAGCCAAAACCTTTATGTAACCTTTATGTCTTGTACGTTCTTCGAGTCTAGTCCGAGACTAGACAACAACAAGAACTTCGATGGACTTTTTAATGCAAACTTTCGGCTAGGGTATGCTGCGTCCGATAGGAACATTTAAAATTATGTCTAAATTCTTTTTTTTGTACGGATCAGTTTCTCGATTATTCTAATATCTTCTTATGTTCTAAATTTTGTTTTTCAAATTCTCGGGTTCGCGCCTGACGTATTATTATCTTTGAACAAAAGAGAGTAATTGGGAGTTGAAACTTACTGGCTTTCGAATTTTCATGCTCTCTCTCTATAATCATTCCCGCCACCTCCATAAGCTGGATTTGTTGGAGGATTTTTCGTTAGTACGAGAATCGTTAAATTGATTTGGTTGGTATAAAAACCTGACGCCCAACACTTGGTTGAAATTATAAAGGGAGCCCTCAAATGACCAGAAGCGAGAACGGTTTTGCGAAATTGTTACGAAATTGATACGTCACATTGCATACTCTAGTAACTTTAACATTAACTATGTATTCCTTTAAGAGATTAACGAGGGTTCCGTACGAAAAGGTCGCGTTCCTGAGACCTAATTGTTAGTGGAAATTTTCACTTTTGCACATTTTTTATAATCCTTATCGCATAGTTAGAAAGAAAGACGCTATCGTTTTCTATTATCCACAGCGATGCTCAGGTGGTGGGAGCAATATTTGCAAATGCATGCATCGGTCTCACGGCTGATCTGAACGTCACACTTTTTGCTGATGGATTTGGTCACGGAATTCCCACCAAAGTATCCACGAATGCATCCCTCAATTCATTAACTCTATCGCCTTCCAAATGCAGTTTGCAAAATCATACTGTATTCGATGGCGAAGAATGCGAGTACAGCTCTGTGCAACCAGTTCCGCCTGATTAGCACCACGAAACACAATCGTTTATTTAACAGTTCCAGAGCCATTCAACACTTCATTATATAATAAATCACCTATATCCTCATAACTGATGATAGTATTGGAGTATCATGCGGCAAAGTTTAACACATTTGCTTGACATATCGTAAAACAATCGCGTCGCAATTTCCAGAACGATACTACGAGATTTGAATATCCAACTAATTCTATGTTCGTATGGGGAGGACTTGCACTGAATATGTCTGTACGTGTGTGTTGACGCAAATAATGTTTTGAACGCAAATTATCACATCCAAAAATCTTTACAGAGAAAGATCTATTACTAAACTTACGTCTTACGATCTAACCTTCTGGTAATGTTTTATATCCATCTAAAACGACTTTATATTTATCTATGTTCCCCAGAAAATTCGTGGAATTTGTGTGGCCGTTATCTTTAGTATCTTCAAACTTACGTACCGATTCGTTAAGGAACGCTCTCGATTTGGTTTAAGGAGGTACATTACGTAGAGGAAAATGCAGAGATAAAAAAATAAATATGCAGAGATTTCAAAATTATACCACGTTGTCTCTACTACTGTAGAAACATGCTTGAATTTTTTGGGAATTTTCATCTACACTGTTGATATTAAATTTAAGGTTCTTGTGAGAAGTTTTTAACCTGCACTCTTTTCGTCGATAAGCAAATTCCGAGTTTTATTCCGTAATATATCCGGAGAAAATGTAGAGAACATTTTTATTCAATAAAATTTTAATAAAGCGCAGATGAATGAAGCAGCATGATAAAAAAACAGGCTGCTTATTTACTTAGTGTATGAACACTATTTGATAAACCCATTTGATAAAAGGTCGCAAAGAGGGGACAATGTTTGGCAACGTTGTAAAGCCAGAGCAGTGATGGCGGATTGAGCGTGTGATTCAAATGTCCGTTGACAGAAAAACTAAATAGAGTTCAGTTTTCATCTTGCAGATTAAACATTTAAGTGATTGAGGTAACTTATTGAGTAATTATTTGACTTAATGTAATTAATAAGTGATGTCGTATACAAGTAGATGAAAAAACGAAATTATTATCTATAGACATTTGCTTATATCAATTTTATTAATAGCGTATATATGAAAACGTTATTCAAAGTAGCAATACAAAAATATTCTGATCACATGCGTTTTCATCTTTGTTGACTCTCTTTGGAACAAGTTATTTTTTATTTAAACATAATAGAGTATTGATCCATCGTAACAATAATATAATTTTTTTAATTAGAATATATAAAAGGCTAGAATTACAGTTCCTTCAGGTGTCTCATGATTGCAGCCAATATTTTTTTCGACTTTATTGCTTCAGCTTTACCGCTTAATCGCTGCTCGAGTAATTTTAACGTTTCCTCCTCTCCTTTGGTTTGATATGTGGTGACTAACAAATCGTGATCTATTCCACTGTACGCCAACCTTTTAACCATATCTTTGAATATTACATTTTGCAAGGATTGTAGTGTTAGCAGCTTGTTTTTTCCTTTTTCAGCAATTGTTATGAAGTCTAAATATTCTCCCAAACTTTTTCTAACAGCTATTAGTTCTTCAATTGCAAAATTATGCAACACCAGTTGCTCTAACAACAATACATCGTAATTCGCATCGTGTGTCCCATCAGCGGATAACGAGAGAGTTTCTCTAACTAGTGTTGTAAGCGTGCAACGCTGTTTTGATTTACTGTCTGGAAATTTCTTTCGGAAAAGATACAATGTATCAACAAAGCCAGTGACGACAGTTTTGAACTAGTTGGTAAGCGATACTGCGTTTATAATACGAATCAAACGAGGAGCATCGAATGGGCAGTTGTGTGCTACTAAGATGCAAAGACTCTTCAAATGTTGAAGGTACTCGAGCAAACGTTGAACGGCGACTCTGAAGTAGATCGGATTGCTTTTCCGTGCAGGTGTTGCCCTCCTTCTTCGTTCGTTAATTCATGTATTTCGGATCCTCTCGAGGGTATTGATTTACTCGGATTAATGTAAGTGTTAAAAATGGAGTTTTTGCATTTCATCGCGATTTGCAAAACATCGCATGACCGGTTAAAGCCGGACGTCTCAAGACCAAAGTGAACAATGGATTCATATCCAGATCCACGCTCATTCCCTGAAGGTGGTTCCTGTATTTCCTTAGATGGGGGTTCGGTATTGTCTACAGCTGGAATTTCGATTAATCCCATATTGCTCTGGTTCGTCTTCCCCTTCAGTAGCTTGCTTTTTTGGCGTAGCTGACTTCGTTGCTTTTGCAATGATCTTCGATTTTTGAAATCTCGTGTCTGGGCTCTTTCTGTGTTTCCTATGGACCTCTTCGAAACTCTCGCAACGTGGTTAGGCAGAGTATTTCCTGGATTTAACCCAGGTGCCAACGCACTTTTCAAATAATTTCCTCCTTCGTTTTTTTGGCTAACATATCGGCAGCAAGCATATCGGTAGTCAGCAGACTCCGAAAGATTGTAACTTAATGATTTCGGAAATTTTTTGCTCATTATACCATTCAGACTTTCGTTTGCTTGGCTCAATTGATATTGATTGAATGCGTGAAAAGGTATGTTTCTAATGGCAGCAGCCATTCCATCGATATCGCCTTTTTTCTGTGCTACTGCGTAGGTAAAACATCGTTGTAGATATTTTATCGCTTCCCCAGGCAATTCACGATCAGGATCATTTTTTTTATCAATATGATATAGAGCACTCGTGACACCCTTTGCGGTGATTCATATCTGAATGCTTGACTACCTGATGATTGGTCGTCTGACGTACAGCATTAATACTGGAGCTGTCATTATCGCCAATAAAAATGCCAACTTCTAAACTCATTTCTTTCAAAATTAAACTCTGCGTTACTAGCTCCCTAGCTGTGTCAGCTTCCATAGCTTTTGCCGATCCATGGACATTTAATCGACAATTATGGTTATTCTTCGAACATCCGGTGTCACAAGCCCTGTATTCTCTGTTCCTCGTTGTATAATCGAGAATTTTTTTCGACTGTGATTTGTACAATGCACCAAATCCATTTAGACTATCACATTGTCAACCAGTACCACGCTTGCTCCACCCCATATCGTAAGATGCAAATATCCGCACTAATGGAGAATTTCCATCGCTTTCTATTGAAGTATTCAGCTTCTGGGGAATGATAAATCCTGTCTGTAAGTCTTCAGGCCTATTAGTTAAAGAAAAATCAGGAAAAAGGATTTAAAAAAAGGAAAAGTACAGGATATATCAAGGCGTCAATCTTACGATTTTGAATTTTTCTCATTTATATTGTATATTTTTCATAATATATCATTGTTTATGGTGATATAAGTATTCAGACATATACTTAGAAGACTACCTCGAGTATACATGTTAATATAATTAAAAGGAGACTATAGAGCTCTGTTTTTATATTATAGGTGTTCAACAGCAAATGTATAAAAAATATAGTTAATTTTCAGCCCTGGCTTACTTATTAATCAATTGATTGGATTCAGTATTTTATTTCATTTATGAATTTTTAAACTCAGGGTTCATTCCTTAAAAAAATGACAATAAAACTGTGATGCAATGGCTCATGTAAAATCTTGGAATTATGTAAAAAATAATACTGTAAAAACACGAAAACAACAAAACAATAATAATTTCGCATTACAATGATGAAAATACTTCATACGTTCAATTGTATCGCACTTAAAAATAACCATATGAAAATATCTGACTTACAACAGCTTCTGTAAACTCTCAGCATTTTCTACTGTGAGACGTTGCTCTAGCTTAGCACCTTCCAAGCAACTTTTCTTTGCCACGTCTTCTATTGCAGACCATATTTCTCTTTCATGGACTTTAAATGTATCTCGTGATATACTAGGGATATTCATGGTGTATAAAAGCTTATTGACGTGCGTGAGTCCTTGCCCAGTGTGCAAAGCAGCTATAAATTAAGTGAAATAATTGCGTTAAAATATGTCCAGTATGAACATCATATTGACAGTACATGAAATTTAGATTAGGTTTATTTTTATTGAATCACTTTCATGCCACATTAATCAGTAGTCGATATAGATTATTGATTATATGTCGAGCATTATCGAAAGATTATGAATTGTTAAAATATTATTCGCTTACCCAAAGCAACGCGAGTATTAATATCAAACACAGTACGACCAGTGTTGGGGCTTTGATGCTGCTGTCCTGTTGTTACTCTATTTTGGAGCAAACAGCTTTGACACCGTACGTACAATATCGATGCCAATCATCTTCGCGTTTCTCCTTCGATATTATCCAGTGATAACAAAACTCCTTGCAAAACTTACATTTCATCTCATTCGCAAAATGATGTATATCGACGATACGACACTCTTCTGCCGCGTTCTTCTCTGCTGGCGTTTCCGGCGTTTCTGAATGAGATCTGTAACGTCGGTTCGTCGTGATTTCCAGGAAGACTCTAATCTCCATGATGGCTTCGTGCGGCTATGGACGAGTAACCGGCGCCATGATATTCAAGGTTGTCATGATACTCAAGGTTGCCAATTGCAAGAAACATGCGCCTTGTTTCACGAATTTCTCGCAGATAACGTAAATTATAAAATCGAATCTACATCCCTTATAATATTGTAAAATGATTTCAAAAAATCCATAACTGTCAAAAAGTAATATATATTGCTTTATAATTTCATTATTGTTCGCAATTTACTGATTTTTTTGGTCGTTATAAATCATTTTTACAGTTGGCTCCAATGGGGTTCGCCCATGTATAAGCACAGAACTCCCGCCTGCCTTCTTCACCTCCCGCAATACCAAGTGAAACTCCTTAAAGGGACGACTCGAGGGAAAGGAAGAGTTATCGGCTGTAAGGATCTCCTCGACCAATCAGAATAATTAGTTCTCGAATTTGGCTATTGTCAAAGCAGTCTGTCTAGGAGCACCGATCGAGGTATCACGAACTGGCTCGTGCTCCTGTGCTATCTGTTGATAGTTTTTCTAGTTGTGTTTCGATACGGGATACTCCGACCCTCTCTACCTCAACCTAGCAGCCTGAGCGGCCGTGCATTCCCGTAACCGTCCGCTCTCGTTCGTGCATCCAGTTGCATTTGCTGATTTTACGCGACCCCAAAGATCAACACCTCCGGTTGCGTTTCTCGATTTTACGCGTCCCCAAAAATCGACAGGATCCGCTAAGTTATCCTCTCTTCTGATAGGTTCCGTCAGAGCTCTCGTTTTGGTGGAGTTGGGCCTGTTACACCCAAACTCCCAGTTTATACCGGCTCGTCAGTTCCCGGTGGAAAAAGAATTGACTGGCGCCCGCCTGGCTTGCGGATGCATGAACGACGAGTGGACGGCCGAAGGTAACGTTGGTTGGTTCTTGAAGATAGTTCGTTCTCGGATTTTTCGCTTTCGGTGTCGGGTTAAGAAAAGAATGCGTTACAGTATTCAGATACGGATTACTGTATTTCCTCATAATACTTTACGTTAGATCATCTTTCTTTGCAACAATTAACATGTTCTTTAGTAATAAAGACCTTTTTGAATACGTGTCAAGACATTGAGGTCTAATGATTATTATCTATGGTATTACACAATTGCGTGGAATACTACTGACGAGTAAGCAAGATTGAATATGTGAAATATTAGACAGGAAAGTCAATTAAAATCATTTAATGCGAGAATGTTATTTTCTTCCTTTGGATACATTTGTTCAAAAAACCTCCTTTTTCGTATATACTGTAACTAATACATAGAGTGATATTCAGATTGCCATGGTCAAGTTCCACGAACCCGACACTTTCTTCACATCACTTGGCCTATCATCTGAGGTTATATAAATAGCGACAAATCTTCGTACGATCCTTCGGCCACTTATGGCCGAACACTAGGGTTATCCTAATAGCAAACAAATGAGCAAATCGCCCCGCTTGACTATAATTCGTAAAGATATTTCAAGCTATTGTGAATTGAGAAAACCTCCTGTTCCTTAGTGGGGACATCACTCTGACCATTTGAATCATTGTGCCACTTTCGCTATGCATTCCATCATAACTCTATAAAGATTTTGCACAACTGACTACTCTGTAAATAAGATCTTTTTTATGTCTTAGAGATTGTACGTTGGTTGTGACAAGGCAATGTCAACCTATGATCACGAGTTCGCTGGTGGAAGACTGCTCATCAGCGCGACGATATAATTATTCTGAGTCAACTCTTTATTCAAATTCCGCTATAGTCGGAGGCTGCCTTGAGACACGACTCCATCCTAACTCAGTTCCGTATAGAAAAAGATATAGAACAAATTTCGAGATATTAGAAATATCTGTCATTAGTCAGAAACAAAATTCTTTATTTAAAATCCTTTGCCGTCACGAAACTTTTCTATTATGTTACAATCTTTGCATGTCGCTCATGTTTATTATTTCTTCTTAATATACAACACTGTGCTCCTTCTAACCCTATTGTACTCCGTAATAGAACAATATATTGCTATTTATTTTTTATTAATAAAACTCACGTTTATTGATTCACTGTTCCGCTAAATTAATTTCCTATGTTCCTTCACCGAGAGTTACGGCTTAAGTCTGTCTTGTTTGCGCGATCCGGAGAACCGTCTCGAGCCAAAAAGGGTTACGATACATCAATCAAGTTTTCATAAGAATTGAAAGTCTATTTTAGTGACTAGATTAGATAGAGATGTCACTTGCTGCAACAGATATAAATGTGAGTTTTGTATTTCTATAATATGTGTATTGTTATGCGTTCACCTTATAGAAGTTATATACGAATAATAAATTACATTACTTTATTCAATTTAAGCTTTGCTCATGATTGATAAATCATCTTTAGACTATGTACACTGAGAAAAATGAATTCTACTGGTTAGTATAAAAATGCCAACCAATAGTATATTTTAAATTTCATATAGAGATAGCACATCGTACTGTATGGATTAAAATATTTGCATATTAAAAATAACATGTTTCTGACAAGCAAGGTACTTCAGGTGTCCCCTTCCGATTTCGTTCGTTTTGAACGTTATAGATGTAAAGACGATTTTAGGTGGTGAAATCAACCCCATAGTTGGGATCCAATTACATTTGAAATTACTAAAAAGAAAGTAGGACGTTTTTGCATTTTTCGAAAAATAAAAATGTCGTTTAAAGGGTGGACCACCCCTATGCCGGTGCAACCAATTTCTCATTGAAGCGGCATTATCTTGCTTCAATTTACCTTCCCAATTATTAGAAAGCTCTTTTTATGTGTTAATTAAGAAACTCAATCGTTCAATAACGTTCGGTTGTATGTTTACCAAAACCACCCTTTCGTTTCGAGACGCCCTTCTGGCGAGGTTACTCGCACGCTCGCAAGGTCTTCGGATCTCTTGTATCCTAAGGGTTTGGAGGTCGCTGAAACCGATTTTCGACTTTAAACTTTGTAATCCACAATGCCAGATACTGTAAAAATGCAATTTTTCAATTGTTATGACAGGGGGTAACTACCCTTAAACGCATTCTATTACGGTTTTCTGAAAGTGTGTAATTTTCGCGAACGAATTTCATTAAAAATAACTCATCACTGACAGATACTTATTGTGACAATAGCTTCATATCAAAGAATTGCGGTAAGCGGATGAATTTACGACGCAAAAATGATAACTTCAGTTTTATGTATTGGTGATATTTTGCTTAGATATATCTATTTTCACTCTTAATACCCTTTGAAGTAAGCAAATTAACTAAAAGGAATTTATTTATTAACAGAAGTTCCCACACAATTCATTATATAAACTGTAATATCATATATTTTTGTAAGTGTAAAAAACATGTCTTTTAGATTTTTATGGAGAATAACATATTTCAAAATGAACGAAATCGGAGGACCATACCTGAGGTACCTTCCATGTGCGTGTAGCTTTGGGCGCCGTGAAAATCAAACACCTGCATTTGTTTCTCGGAAGTTTGTTTTCCAAGGTGAGATCATCTTCCAATTGATGACTATGTATTTCCGTTGTATCTGATATCTGATTTGTCAACTTTAAACCTAACTTGCTCGGAAATTATTTGTCGCACCACAATTTTGAAAACGGGCTTTTCTTCGTCTTGTCATCACGAAAATGTTCGTGCAGGCTTTTGCCTTAGTTCTGAATCACTCTGGGTGTATTCAGATATATATTTTTTTATGCAGGATTAGGAAACAGTGTATAGAGGATAGGGTTTTTTTCAGCTCACTCTAAACGTTATGACATCTAGCGGGCACGAGCGTAACTACAATATCTGTAATCTTTGCGAGCGAGACTCTTCATATAATTACGATGAAACTTCACTTCAGGTAAGTTCGTTTGATCGTATAATTATAAATGGTATTTGCGTAGTTCAATTAGTAATTGCGTAGTGAATTTTAAATTAGAGTTCGCCCGGTTGCTGTCAATTGTTGCGTGCCTAACTTTTTTCGATGCATGAGATCTGTAATATATAGGGATAAATGTTGCTCGATTAGCGCCGGTCGTGTAGAAAGTCGTTAAATGTTTATTTATTTTCTTTTGAAGCAATTTCGTTATTAATTCTCCTTTCTTGTACTGATCTCAAGATGTACGACTGATCGGCTCGATAGGCATGCAAGCATAAAGGTATACCATATAGCTGTATACATATATTATACAATATGATCATAGAATATTCGAAATTGTAATTAATAGTATATTAAAACTTACTTACTTACTCAAGATTCACATACTCTCTCGCAGGTCTACTATATAGTTTATTTAGATAAATACAATAAATTAAAAGATTATACAATAAAGACTTAAGAGGATTACTAAAATTATTTTAGAAACAGGCATTTGTGTAATAATTTCTTGAAAATATATCTGTTCGAATAATATTCTATAGAATTAAATATAAGAGAAACCAAAACTTTATTAGAGAAAAAAAGCAACTC
Source organism: Trachelus troglodyta (assembly GCA_030142635.1). Taxonomy (NCBI): domain Eukaryota; kingdom Metazoa; phylum Arthropoda; class Insecta; order Hymenoptera; family Cephidae; genus Trachelus; species Trachelus troglodyta. The sequence goes on along the minus strand of JARQTJ010000413.1, from coordinate 202,794 downwards.
GAAATATAAGTTTTTAAATGTGATAACTATACGCATACTCCATACCTTTGGATGATCGCGGACCGGAACCTGCACTCTAACGGAAACCTTAATTGGCTTGTCCCGTGTAATATCGACCATTCTTCTATCACTTCCATCACAACCACCGCCCCCACCTCCGCGTAAGCCACCCCTTCCACCCCCACTTGAATCTGAAAGATAAAGAGCAAAATCCTATAAATAAAAAGAAACAATGTGTACTTCCATGTTTCACATTTTTACAATGTCTATTGATCTTAATCGAGAATATATTGCAGTGTGACAGCTATTTTCAGAAACAGTTCAATTGTTAGAGGACACCATGAGTACTGCAGTAATGTCGAACTGTATTATGCTGCATTTAGTAAGAATCTGATTAAATATCAATGTATTGTTTAGTCAATGATTATCAAGCAAACTATCATTAAGAAATCAGATCACTAGATTAGAAAATTTCATTTCAATTTTCCTGTTGCACATACTTCATACTGGTAATTCAGGCACATCTGTTTATTAAGTTACAAGAAAACTTCGTTACTGAAGATGATTTTCTCAGCAGGAAGACTGTCGTCATTAAACTTTTCTATTATAATTGTTGCAAGTGTCTGCCTTTTTTCAATAGCGTTTGGAAGTAATACTTGATTTACCGATATTTTAAATGAATACAGGTGCATAAAATCCTAATTCAGCAGTGCACTACCTAATTGATACATTTGATGAAATATGAGTTTAAAATTTAAGGTTAGGTGACAGTATGCATAAATTCATTGTCCTCAATTTCTAGGTGTCATATCTGGGATGCCACAACGAGCTCCATACTTGCTATGGAAAGCTTTATTTGCTGCACCAATGGATTCACCTCGCAAGCAATATAATTTTATGAGAAATTGCTTTTCATTTATGTTCACGACTCACAAGCTACTATCAAATGAATTCCAGGACGCTAGCACGAACGTCAGTTTTTTTATAAGTTTTCTCTTATGTAGAAAAGTAAATGGACGTGCGAAGACGACGACGACGACGAGAAAGACAACGACATAACTGTCTGGTATAATATTCGTATTGATCTTGGTGGCAATCGATTCAGAACCCTCAATTCCTATATTGAATGTATCAATAACTTTTTCTCATACGCATATAAGATATAACGGTTTATAAAATATTTCATTCCAAACACAGTTACAAGAGTTGATTCTAGCAAAGAATTTCGATGGTCCATGCCCTGTACAGTCGGTTGCCTGTACTTGGCGCGACACTCGACCGGGAGTCTTGATGTCATTTGCGCAGCAATAGCTTGCGCGGTAATACTTGTGCGTGTTGTAGCATGCGCAATGATTTTTGTTCGGTTTGATGTGCAACCTTCCAAATGTGTTCTATCTAAAAAATAACAGGATAGCAACAAGTTCCTAAATCGTGTAACTTAATTGCATTTGGTTCTAAGCAAATGCAACAACGCGATTCCACATCTGTAATAGATCTGTTTAAATAAGGCAGAAAAGAGTATGATTTTAAATTTTCCTTCCCGGGTACGAATTATCATCAATATAATTGGTAGAAACAGTTATTATTTAATTACAAATCGAATGAATATTAAAAAAAAAACAATGTCGCTTAAAGTTCACCCGCTAATAAAACACGCAAGAATGCGCAATTTTGAAAAAAAAACTACTATTACCTAAATTATCCTTTTTTCAATGTAAGATCTTTAAGGGATTAATGGAAGTCAGAAATTTCGAAAAAATAAATTTTTGGATTTTTGCATTTTCTTAAAGTATAACACACTGAAAATATTTTCTGTAAATTTGAAGTCAATCCTAGCAAAATTGACCGAGCTAGCACCCCTCGAGTTGCACCCTGCAGTCTCGCACAATAGAGCGCAAGTAGACACTTGCATCTAGAAAAGGTTTTAAGTCCTCTGTCGTACTTGAAGTACCAGTAGAGTATGTGTATATTGCAATAAAGCCAGTATAAGCAAATTTGAGTAGTGATGCTTTGCTCGAAAAATGTGTCGGTGGGTTCACGTAAATCAATAACGAGAGCTACAATTAGCTCGTATGGAAAATCAGTCCAAAAATAAAGAAACGTTTACTTTCATGTAAACTATACTTCAAATTTAAAATTAATTTTTTTTTAAACAATGTTTTCAAAATCGGTGACCACTATTACTCGAAATTACTGGACCGATGGGGTTTAAACTTCACATGCTTCTTTTAGATATAAAAACGCAGTCGTTGACGAAGGATTTTATCTTTTCATTAAAAATTTTTTATTAAAAAAACGGATGATAATTGTGATAAAAATCGTCTTTCAATTTTAACCGGTTGTCATTTTGTCAAAATTTTTATTATTCTAAACGCTTCAATTAAGTATTAGAACAAGTAATATTTAAACGAAATCTTTTTGTATTTTTTATTTCACATAACCCAGTGAGGAACGCGAGTGGTCATCGCAAAACGCCTGCTGCGAAAGGTCGTCTGGCAGCCTAATGTATTATAACGGGGTGCCCGGCTCGTCCCCGCTATCAAGAGACTCGGTCGAGTCTCGCGCCAAGTACAGGCAACCGGCTGTACAGGGCGCAGCCCGCCGAGACTCTTT
>JARQTJ010000413.1:157494-171779 GCA_030142635.1 Trachelus troglodyta | reverse complement strand
CTAATCTTGTATTCCTTTTGAACCTCCAGTTCTGACAACTTTTTCGTTGGAAGATATGCGTCCAAACGACCCACTTTGTTCATTTTCGAGAAGTCCATTTTTCTTAGTTGATCTTCAATCTTTTCACAAGATTGTTAATGCTTCTCTTCGTTTCACTTCCTCGAAATGAAGCAGGATCGCTTATTTTTCACCGACAGCAAACGTGAACTTGAAGGTTTGACGGACAATGATCGCTGCGCATAATCGAAGGGCCTTTTATACGAAGGCTTCAAGGTTTCCCTGGAATTGTTTTGCATCGGTTCGAGCGATAAGACACCTACCCGAATTGCGCACTTTGAGCTCGAAATCTACATCAAAAAATTTCCGACGCGCATTCGGAAGTGCACGAAGAGCCGCTTATCTTCTGCGAGTAATTCGATACCCTGAATAACAAGATCAAAACAGTGCGCGACTGCCGCCTGGATTCTGCATGGGGGGTCGGGGGAGTCATCGAAAGCTTGGAGACGGAGGCTGCCTTTCGAAACCTGCACGAAGGTTTCCAGGAATCGAATGGCTGACGAGAGCCGACGAATTTCCTGGAATCGATGCTGCTGCATCCTCGATGCGCAATTCTGCGAGATAACGTTCAAGGTCAAATCGGATGAGGGCCGCCGTCTGAAATCTACACGGCTCGGGGAGGGGGGAAGGGGGTTCATCGAAGCTTCTTGAAGCTCTCCGGGGTGGGGGCAAGGGGCCGCCTCAAAACGTCGCGCGAGAGAACAGCCGGCTTTGGGAGTGATCCTTCGCGGGTTAGCACGGGCACGAACCACCGAAGCTCCTAGAAGGTTCTAGAATGTTCTAGAAGGTTCTCGATCGTGCGTAATTCCTACAATCGAGCGCAAAATTCCTGGAATGTGACGCAAAATTCTCGGAATCCAGCAAAAATTCTTAGAATTGAGGGGTCTTGATGACATCACTTCCGGAAATTGTGGGCGCACACGTTGCCAACTTAGCACGTACACCCACGTTCGAAGGTTCTGGAGTGTCGGTATAGGTCGGTTACAGGAATCTTGAGCCAGAACCGGCCCAGCTATACTACTTAAGAGTATTTAACGATTTTGGAGCAGCACGCTATATCGTCCGGAACAAAAATTATTGGCCAAAACTTTACATTCATGCATTATAATGATCCTAAACACACGTCGAGACTTTGCATCTCATATTTAAAGCGTCTAGAAGATGCAGGCAACATCAAAATAATGCAATGGCCTCCACAATCGCCTGATCTTAATCCAATCGAGAAATTATGGGATGAACTCGATAGAAAGATAAGAATCCATTGCCCAACATCTCAGAACGATCGATGGAGTAAATTACAATTAGCTTGGCATGAAATCAGAGAAGAAACGCTCGTGAAATTGGTTGCGAGATTGCCTAAACTGACGCAAGCAGTTATCAAAAATCGGGGCGGTTATATGATTTTTAAAAAATCACATCTAATGTGGCTCATAATAGCTATTTTTATAGTATGGCTTCGAGGAAATTCATCGTGTTGGACTCTAACCTATTTTTTATCAAAGGAAAAAATATATATAGTTTATTTTGAACGATATGAATAAGAACTGCTTCCAACCCAATAAATAACAATGAATTAAAATGGATTGAGAACTTTTAATACAATCCAATTCAGATTAGTGAATTCGCAAAACGTATTGAGATGTATAAATAAATTATTTATCGAACAGATAGTTACTCAGAAACAATTAAGAAAAAGAAAATATAACAATTTTTGTACATACTGTAACAAAAATGTTACAATAAACTCCTCCCCATCACCTGGCTCGAGGGCACCACTGGCCCCGAGCACGACTATCGCGTATCTTATCAAGGACTATTGTTAATTGCGTATATTTAGCGTTTTAGGTTGATTATGTTTAGAGGTAAGATCCCTTCCGTCCCTTTCTCCATTCCCGTAGGGCACTGACTCGAGGAACATCAACGAGGACATGACCGTAGAGCTGCTCCGAGGACCCACCGCCAGGAAGGATCGAGAGAGTGGCCACGTTGCCGAGGCAACGGAAGGTAGGGATAGCATGGGCAGGAGGAACAGCTGATCGAGACTCCCGTGGGATGATGCTCGGCAGCCCGCCACCATTATCACGTGTATGCAGCCCCGGTGCAGTCCCATCACACGGGTAGTAAAGAGGCCCGTGTGACAGAGGTGGAGCCCTCTCCCTCCAGCCCCGTGGATGTGCCCGGAAGGATTTTGATGACAGGCCCGGAGGCCGCCATATTACTCGGCGCGCGAAAGCGGCCGGCGCGCCAGAGAAGCCAGCGCCGTGCCACCCGCCTGCGAGTCCCAGGAAGGCCTGACAGGCCGGCAACGAGGGAATCCAACAATGCCTTGCCGTGTCGGAACTGCCGACCAATGCCAGAGCACGTAGCCCTCTCAGCACCGCGATCCAGCCAATCCCTGAGGCCCTGGAGGCCCATGACGGAAACGACGAGAACCGGAAACAGCGAAGAAATCACCACTTCGAGCCAGGGTTTTTGAGCGGCGAGCGCGATAAAGTATTTCTGCCGTTTTTGCGAATAACGAGTGAGTGCGTGCCTGATTTTGGATTATATCGTGTGTTGCGGATTAATTGCGTGAGTACTGAGCGATTATGTTTCCCCTCTTTTCCCCCTTCCCCACCCCCTCTTAGTAGTTGCGTGTTGAGTAATAGTAGATTTTCCTTTTTGGATTTAGCGACCCATTTCCACGTGGACCGGTCTTTTGCGTTAATAGATCTTTTTGAATATTAGCCTGGCCTTCAGCCAATCGCTTGCGGCCAGTGGTATATTGCGTGCGTTCCAGTATAATATTTGGTGTCCCTTTTCCTCCCCCGCCCATTTTTGAGTTCAGACTTGTAACCGCCGAGGTATTAGTAAGTAGCCATTATCGTGTTCGGAAACCTTCCTCCCTGAGACCCTTCACCGCTCCCCGTGCTAACCGTGCCTTTTCGCGTTCTTGTAAATATTCGAGGACCTTCCGCGGTCACTCGACGGTGCTACGCCGTAGAAGTAGCTGGCGCCCATTTGTTGTTATTTTCGAGGTATCTAGTGCCGGTAAACCCTCCTTGCACCTCCTCCCTCCCTTGCCCATTGCGTATCCCTCCGTTCCCACGTGCTCCCGAGCGAGCACCCGCGTGTTATTGTTTTGGACCTGTCAGTTCTCATATTGCGACTTTTGCGTTTATCTTTCTAGTTTAGTATGTTTTGGCTTCTTTTCTGTTCCATTTAATTGTACTCCGGCATTTATTTGTTAATTATATTCTTTTCTATTCTACCCCGTGTTCCCCTTTCTTTTTGCGTTCCCCTCCCTCTTTTGTTTCTGTTGCGATAGCTAATTCGAGAGACCCTGGCTGGATAGAAATAGCCTATCCAGTACGTCACAATACATATATCCAAACTTGCTATAATTTTTATTAGTTTGTAAATTTTGTAAATAAATTTCAAGTCTGACAGAGACAGAGACAGAGAGATTGACACAGAGAAACAGAGACAAAGACAGAGACAGAGATGGAGACAGAGAGGCAGAGACAGAGACGGAGACAGAGACACAGTGACAGTGACAGAGAGACAGAGACAAATTTATTTTGAGTTGTCTAAGATTCTGCAGATGCATGAGTTCGCATGTTGCTTGTTTGCAAATAAATAAAGAAGGAAATAGGTATGCATTGCCAAAATGTGTCTTCAATAGGTGCTACAGTCCTAAAGCTCCATCATGCTAGAACTCGTAAAACAACAGCAGATTTACAAACTAATTTTTTTTACCATAGCTAAATCTCTTGACTTTCATAGTAACACACCAGTAATAAGTATGCAGGTCGCCCTAGATTTGATGGTAATGGGCTAGATGCCATGAGAATGTAGCAGTTACGAATTCAAAAGACTCACCTTAAACCAGCTTCATATACCTTCATATAAACTTTAAATATAGTTAGATACGTACAATCGGGTACGTTAGGGGAATACTTAATTAATTTCACCATGAATTTCTACGTAATATTATTGAATTTCGAATATCAAGAGACTCTGTAGAGTTTCGCAGTAAGTACGTCTAACATAACTGAGTCGAGACGACCGGAGTTACTGTACAGCAGTACATTCACTGGAGCGCAGATTTAAAACACAAATTATTTTCTCAAAATCAGTACAGTTTTAACAAAATCTAATGCACTATTTTTATTCGAGGAATACCTTTGATTTACGTCAAGAATCAAGTAAATCGGTTAACTAATTCATGAGATATCTGTAAAAAAAACTTTTCAACTGCTCCGTTTTATTTCGATCAATTTTCGTACCGCTTATCTACACAACACAATTAAACGCATTTCGTGCACCAAGTTACCGTTCACACCTAATTTTCAGCTAACAAAGTCTATCTCATAATCCAATAGAACAGCCTCCAGCCTGTACTATCAGCAGAAGTGACACCCGTGGACTCGGTCTTACATACAGGCCTTGCAACTCCCATGGAGGGGGTAGTCTTCTTAAAGAAGCATCTTTCATTTCGCCTCGTGAACACAAGAGGCGTTGCAATCAAGCGACCCGTTCCTATTTCTCTCTCCCACGGCCGACTGTAAAGTGAGATAGATAAGGGGTCACTAGAGTCCCTCTAGTTAGAGTCGGGCCAATACCCGGAAGGGCTCGTTTGGAGCCGTCATCACATTGCGCGCGGATTTTCAAACTATTATGTCTTAAACTCAGTATAAAAGCTATATAAAAATAGTTCTAGAAATGTCAACATTCAGAACTGGTGCGTTCAAACAATATGTACAGTTTCAAGTAAACCTAAAACTAATTTGCGCTGAAAGTAGTGAATATCATATGTATAGTTACATTATACACATTCTTATATGTGTTTAATTGAACAGTAAAGAAAAAAAGAGGTTTGCGAGGTAATTAAACATCAACTCTTGTTATGATGATCCGTTTTTATTGTGTAAAACAAAGTTTCAAAATACATCTGAGTAACCGTTACTATTTCTGTGATGAAACATTGAGTGGTGAAATATAAATCGTATTAAAAAGCAGTAGAAAATTGCATTGCTTTGATAAAGAAATATTTGTTGGTATAGTGATTTAAAAGATCCTGCAAAAACCGTTCATCATGCAAAATACTTGTTTTTCTTTGGAAACGCAATATTTTTTCAAACTTCTATTTACACATTTCCCACTTTTGGATAACTGTTGAACCTCACTCTTTATCATTAATACTCGACCACACTACACACTGCGAATGCCTTCCATATACGTATTCATAACCACACATCCTATTCCGGAAAGAGCCCTGAAAATGGCGGTGCCAATGAGTAAGAGGCCCACCGTTAGCCCAACTCTAACTAGAGAGACTCTAGGGGTCACTCGATCATAGCGACGCTTGTAAATAAAAGTTAAAATGCACCCTGCTTCTTTAAAACGACTACACCCACTGCTGAAAATTGAGCGAGTTGCAAGACCTGTATGTAAGACCGTGCCCGTGGATGTCAGTGTGTATGTGTTAGTGTGCGTGCGTGTGAGGACGTACGCGCTGGCGCGCCATACTACCTCCACGTGATTCCCCATAGATGTGAGACATGGAACTTCAAGCTGTTTTCATGTTGATCTGTGTAATTTTTTGTGTCTAAGCTATGGACATGAAAGTCAGGTGTGACGCGCACCAGTACATTGAACCATTAAATTACAGCGCAATTGGCACTTTCCAAACTATGGAACCTTATCTGGGCCTGAAATAGGCGTTTGCAAATAGATACCCCAAATATTAATAACCTAAGTTGAGTTCAGATTGCTCCTTATTAGAGTGACAGGTCATTGATTGGACGTCATCAATGTTCACTACACAGTTTGTGTATTAATTTGCTGTGAATATGATGAACCGAAAAATAATTCGATCCAGTTCAACGTGTGTGCCAAACTGGTAAGTTCCTGACAATGCTCAGGTATAATAATTGGGCTCATGCTGGTGAAACGCACGGTCTAATGGTAAAAGCCAACAATCTGGCATACACTTTTTTAATATAATATAAAACATTGAAATATAACATTCAGTGTTTAATTATTGAAAATCAAGAATTTTTCTTATCTTTAAAAATACTCCGTTAAATTATGTTTGTAATATTTAGTCCATCACATATTGATTAAGGCTTATAAGCAATATAAGAATCATATTTTCAGAGGAATTCTGCAAAAGTTACAAATACTGTTAATTATTACGTTTAACTGAAGCACCATGTATAAATTAGGCTGGTGATTCAGTGGATAGTGTTACACTCCTCAATTTGAGCATCTCGATAATCGCAGGTTCAATTTCCGCTCAGGGCAGATAGTAAATGTATGAACCTATTTTTTAAATATTCTTTTAATTATACAATTTTACGATTATGTCAATTAAATATTTCATGCTTTTGTTTAATGAAAATCAAAACAGTTTAAAAATTATTCTATCACTCGTATATATCACCATGGATACAAAGGAACTGACCTGGAAAATTGTCTTATGACCTAGACAGTTTGACATAACTAGATGCTAAACAGAACCTGTGTTACGTTTCTGGCCGGGCACTAGATAGTTTTCCTAGATAGCGCCTAAAGAGAAGTAGCGAAAACTAGCTTGAACTCGGTTAGGACCCACATACAATTTCTACTAAGGTTATAAATTAAGCATTCTTGGTAGGCATGCACGAACTCTTCAAGAGAAATGATTTTTCGATTCGACTTTTAATTGATTCTATAACTGATTAGAACAAAAAAGATCGATTTAGCAAAAATTAAAGTATTGCCTACTTTTTTAGGATTATGAACAATTAACAAAACTTTTAGAACGATATACCATAATCGAAACCGATTGTAATCGGAAATTAGGAATTGAAAATTTATAAGAAGTACAGGCTCTACAGTGTGTGTCTTTCAAAATCTTCTACAAGATGAAGAAGAGTGATGAGTTGACAGTATTCGCAGTATTTGCAGTAGGTTTTGAAACACACCCAGTATAGATCTTCTTGCCCTTGTTTGTACTTGCAAAGATTTTCGTAGTGTCAGCGGTCGGTATGCATGAGCTGTGCATGTTGTGTGAGTGCAGCGTGGACGAGAGAGAGGGAAAATGTGGAGAACTGCGTGCGAGCGGTTGTCATAGCACGTCTGGGCTGTGTGATTGTTTTGATGCGAGCAAGAAAGACGGATAAATGAGAAATAGAGAATGAATAAGCAGGGAATGAAAACCAAGGGTGACTGGAAGCGCGAATGAGGACACACGATGACTGCAGAGTACAAATGAGACCAATGGGAACGAGAGGAGGAAGTGTGATGATCGAATACAGAGAGCGAGTGGGCAGTGAGAATTTTGAACTGAAAGAGGAAGGAAGCGAGCTTGTGTAACGAGTGAAAAAAGGCATACAACGAATAAAGAGAACCGTGTACAGCATTATGTGGGCTATGTTCTGTCTTTTATTTTTGCTAGTAACTGAGCCGTACGATACTCGGATGCTTACAGTAGTAAGAAAACACTACTTAAAAGGTAACAGATTATTATAAATATTAATTAAAACTTGTGCCGTTTTTAGGCTTTTGGTTTTAGTCACGAATCATTCAATTAAAACTAATGAAACAAAGGCGAAACTTAAAATCGAACAACCTTTGAAATTAAATATTAATAACGTTAATATTTTTCGCACAGAACACGGCATATACATTATGACGGGGCCCCGGGCCTTCCCGCCATCATTGATTTTCTGAAGCCCGCCAGGGGGCGCTGGAGGGCTAGGGATTTTCAAAAAATTAGGAGTTCTGATCGGGAATCGAACCCGATACCTTCGGACTGCCAAGTCGGGCAATTATCATTGTGTCTATCATTCTAACCTAATAAGTCCTACTTATTTATCTTTTTCGGACATTCCTAGGTTGTCTCCCCTGCAGCTTTGTCAAGTCACGTTACACTCGTCCTCTCTTAAGGGTGTTAAGAAAATAACCGCATGATGTGACAAAAATGTCCAATTCACGCAATAGAAGTAGTCGAACTGTCGATCCACGTCTCTGTAAAATTTCAAATCACTTTGCAGCATTTAAGTCAAGTGAAAAAAATTGTAAAGTCGCGTACTTTTGAGCGCTTAACTACAGCCATTTTATGGACGGAGACATGGGCGAGCTCAGTCAAGTCGCGATATCTTTGATCGTAGATGAGAACTTTTTTTGAAAAACGAGTTATATATTATTGGATGCATCTTGCATCCATTCACACCAGAATGAATGGGCTTTGGAGATTTTTGCAAAAAATATCTTAATAAATATATTGAGAATCGTGTCAGAATTCACTGAGAGTGAGCGAGTATCCGACCGAAACGGCAGCGCCACACTTTTGATGTAGGAGGAAGGGGCAGAGCAGTTTAGGCTTCAATGTATCACCCACTGATACATTGCGTTTTCGAGCTTGTTGCTGTGTTCTCAACGGCTGATTGTACACAGCTTCTGTCACGCACTTATTTTTCACATAAATAATTTTTTTTTCACATTGTCTTTTGAAGGACCAGGCCCTTCACATGTCTCTTCACTTTCACTTTGTTGCTTTTCATTTGTCTTTTCACTATGCCCAATATTCATAATCTCGTAATTATATGTCCATTGCAATCGTATTCAGTGGTTAGACGCGTTCAGGATATGTTGCATACACACTCGGATAAATATCAGCCGGCAACGGGCTGAAATAGAGCATACGGTATTGAGTACGGGTGTCGAAGGGGTCCTACGTTGCCGCGGTTATATGCGATGTGAAAATGTTTGTTTATTCAAATACTGAAAGATTTTAAAATAAGGGCATACAATATATTACTTTAATAACCCAATAACTACACCTGATCGTAATTTTTTTCATAAATATTCATCAGAAAAAATATTTTTATTACTGTACTGCCGGTAGGGCTCCATAAAAAACTAACTACAGCGCCCAATGTATAAGGATAGGGAATGTCCCCCACCCGAACGCTATCCCCTCGTACTTCTTAGCAACCTTAAGTGCAAAGTCTGGGCGCGAAGCAATCCCACCCAGCGTCGTCCTTGGCCTCGGGATCTGCTTGGCCACCCACCACCCCTACCTTGATGGTACCCTTTGGTTGTGACGATGCGGACGCCGTGTCACACTCATCCCTCCTTGTGTGGGACGATGTCTTTAGGCTGCTTCGTTCTGTTTGTGTAACGCGAACGCCTCGTCATAACATGAAACATTTTCCCATCTCAGTTTCGTGATAAACGATATTAGCAATGTCCTCGAACACGTATTTTTGTTCCATCCAATCAAACCAATCTGCGTTTTGACTATCATATAAAATTGAGCACAGTTCTACTACTCTGATAGGCGATCAGGATAGTAGCCTGACAGATATTCGATCACTGCAACAGCAGTAGGTACCCGACAGCTTCGAGATCCGCGATAATTTGCTCAATCAGTTAAACGCCTGCTCAGCGCTGCTGGTGCTAAGCATACCGAGTGGGGTTTATGTTTTCATATTTAATTAATTTATGTTCCTCTTTTATAGACACACCTCGAGACACTTGTGTTTCGTTCTTCCACCCATTTCCTCCAACATAGTAAACAATATGCAATGTGTTTACTTTTGAAACGCAAATGTCTGATTTACTAATCACGTAGTTTAACCAAGTATCAAAATATCTGTTATTCTTTTAGATTAAAAATCGTTCCAGATCGATACACGTCTCGTAAATACATAATGCTATTAGACAAACCTGTTAGAACTAATCAATACGGTGTCAAATTTAAGCGACATGTGCTGCTTTGTCGATTTGCGACGTAAAAGAAGAACACTCAAATGCCTGTTCATTCATGCGCGGGAGCACTATAAATGTGTTCAAAAATGAGCTGAAATCGCGGAAAACATCGTTGCTTCTTTGTATATTGAATGCATTTAGTCGATTCGCAACGATGCTCTTAGAACTCTCGGCTCATTTTCGTATACATTCATTGGTCCACAGTACTTAAAACCGCTAGCACGAAGAGACATAATGAACCATATTGGAAAAATCGAACATTAATTCCAAGTTAACTGCCACACTGCATCCTTAGATTTGTTTCTTACTTCCATACAGAGAAAAAATATATAACGGTGTTTGTAGCCATGGCAATATGATTTACTGTAACGTGGCGTTATAGAACTGGAGGGGGCGCCCTCTAGAAATAATAAAAAATTATAAAAAATTGGACTTATCAGGACAGACAGTGGGTTCGGTGGCAATGGGGAAGTGCCCCACTTGGCAGTCCGAAAGTATCGGGTGCGATTCCCGATCAGAATTCCTAATTATTTGGAAATCCCTGGCCTTCAGCCCTGCCTGGTGGCCCGCAGTTTACAAATTAATTATAACGGGGGAACCGGAGCATCCATTACATTACACAATACAGTAATACTAATTTGACACCCTAATTACACTTACTGAACGCACGTTCGAACGCAAACTATGGACCAAAGGTATAACGAGTTCATAGGAACTCACGTTGTGTTATTGGTTGACAGTTGCATTTGGAGAGTATGATTGGGTTCTGATTAGGCCCTTCAGACCTGCGCATAATTAAAAGAACAGGATATGAGCAACAGGGAATAGTGGCTTCGATCACTTATAGATGCTTTCCTATTATGAACTTGTGTCACCTTGCGTCGACATGAAGTTTCACTATTCACTAGCTCGTACAGAGTATTGGGCAAACGATCAATAACATGGTATGATCTCAACAGAAGAGCGGAATTGAAAATACCCGGTATTAATGTTTTACCGGAAACTAGCAGTGACTTACAATTAGTAAACCAAATAATCGTATTAAATATGCAATAGAGTATTCCTTATATTTGAGATACTCCTTATTCCTTTTATTATGCGCGGAACTTGAGGCTCGTCCGAGAAATAGTTTAGGGCCAGCCACGAGAAAAATTCGTGGATAAGATGTTACAACGTTACTTTCTTCGATATTAATTTCGGACGCAGCAATATCACATCCCTATTTTAGAAATTGAAAATTTCAAATAGTACTTATCGAATATCATCATTCTACTCCATCGTAAGAGAACACACGGTTGCATGAAATCATACGTGTATTAACACCACATACTTCTGTGTGTAAAGAGATATGTAATATTGGAAAATAATTTGTTTAGGGTAAAACGATTAGAATGTCAAAGTTTGTAACTGTAGTAGGATTGAGCTACCTATATACATATTTTGAAAAATGTTAAAAATACTATTTTTTGCATAAATTTATTACTATTGTAATGATCACTTTATATTTCGCGCCGAATGTAAAGCCTAGTTAAGAGCGCTACAGTCGATATACTCCCACCACTAGGCTAGTGCCCTGACCTGTCCAGTAAGCGGCAAATATTAGCCCCTTTTGCCAATTGTCGCTTGGCCGAGTAATACCAAACGGACAGAAACACTACGGTTAGGCTACCGAAAATCAGGTATGGATTTAGAACCAATTATAGAGACTCTTCAATCAATTGTAAGTTACTTGACATTTTTGTGTTTGTTTTTCCTATTTTGATAGTGCAAATCGATAGAGGCGAAAGGGCCATTTTATCAATTATTGCTATTTAAACTCATCCATTAAGTGGAAATGTTGGACACGTGAAACATTATATGAACAACAAAATGGCATAAATCGACCAAGGATTGCTGCATGTGTCCTGTTAAAGCGACACGTGAGAGAAGAATACATCACAGTTAACTACGATTAATAGCAAAGACAATAATTTGAATCAATAATAGAAGGTATTGTGAATGTTGTATAGTATGGATGGATGAGTGTATTTTTAGGCGTGAGAGTGGATAATTGTATGTTGTAAATTTTATAAACATGTTATTTTAAGGGAAGAATGTTTCAGGTTCTTGTGATAAATATTTCGAGCTAATAATTGTTTATAATTTCTATATTATTATATAAATATTTAAGAATAATTGATATTTTTGTTTTATTTATTGTGTATAAATATATAGATATTTCAATTTTGCAAACCACTAAATTGTTACACTGTAATAAAAGTGAAAAAAAGGAAGGTTTATCATTTCATTTTCAAATTTATCAGATCTGCTTAACTATAACGATTACTGTTACTCTCACGATAGTAGAAAACTATCGAGTGCAATTTCACCTTGTTCCATTTGTTATTAAAACATTTTTAAAAGGGTCTCGAACGTTTTCATTACGACGCTGAGAATATATTCCTGATCAAAATATACATATTTCTCTTTCTAAACTAGTTCACCTTAGTTCATCTTTTAAATAAAACGAAATTTTTACATGGTTACCAATAGAAATCTCTTTTAAATACTCTTCGTCATACCAAAAGTTATTTATATGTATACAAGTACTATTGCTGTATGTACTTCAATAGATTTCAATTTAAAATGTAGAATTTTTCACATCTTGACGATAGAGAACCAGATTCATTATTCATACACGATATACTATTAATAAATAGTTGTGTCCTTGAGTTGGCATAAATCCTCAAAACTGAAGAGTGAAAATAATTGAGAGAGAAGAGCGCTGATTTGACAATCGAGTGGTTCGAACAGTGCGAATAATTGCTACGGTCTTTGACGAATAAAAATTCCGCCGACATTGCAGCTTGCAGCCTCGCTAGCATTTTCTCTCCAGGCCTTTGTGAGAAATTACGTGCTCACTAGTCGTTAAAACCCAAACGTATTTTTTGCCTGACAAGTGCGCCAATGCTATAAATTCCTTCTTTTCGCTTCGCTAGGTTCTTTTCTATTCATCGTTACAAAAAACTTCTGTACGTACCTTTATATCTATTTCCATTGGCAATGAGAATGCTATTTTGTTTATAATTATATACTTATATTTTTCAGACATGTTTTGTTATGTATATCTGATTGCTCGTTACTATGAAAAATAATAAACTTTCTGATTTTGCTACAAAATAAAATGCTGGTAGAATTTTAAAGAGAGCGAAACGAATCTGTTCATTTCCTGGCAGATACTTTAGGGGAGAAGCATACAATTCTGTGTATAGACGTCGATGATCGATCTTTTTCAGCAGCGCGACAAGTTGACTTTTTATGGTTTGAACGGCTAAACTTCTGATATTTCCAGAGCCTTTCACTGTCTGACAGAATGAACTGCAAAAGGCTTCTTTTATTCGAATGCGAAGCGCTGTGATGTTGGATGATGGGATCTGGACGAATTGCTCTACAATTGTTTGATGAAAATTGGATTTTATATCAAGGTACAATCATCTCTAAAAATATCTTTTTGGTATTCATTTCTGATTTGTAGCGCACGTATGCTTTGTTATTCCATGATGTAAATATTCATCGTATATTATACATGTAGAGAGAAAACGGGTTCATTGACGCCTACATCAAATTATACAATCATTAAATCGGTCTCAAAATTTTCAAGACTAGATAAGATAACGTATTAGTAACTATTTTTATTTTTTATCAAAGGATTTGAAATTTTGGAAGGAATTACTAATTGTAAGTATTTTCGAACTCAATAATATTCGAAAGATCGTTGACTTCAGCGTTATATATAAGAATCCCTATCCTCGCTGGACGTTGGGTCATTCAAATAATTGCTTTCCCTCATATCTCTTTATATTATCTAATACATAATTCTAAGACCAGCTTGACCTTATCACGCTAGAACGCTTCGATACTTACACCAACCACAACCGACCCGTTATTTGAATCTCCGTCAAATATTGTTTAAATGAAACTCCTATTGGATTGAAATATAAAAGTATTAAATTTTGTATAACACCTTCTTAAAGTCACTCTAAACTTTCTTATTTCCTGCAGCCGTAACGTCATTATACAATTACCTGCTATGACGAGTGTATCGCTGTAGGAAATTATTTTTCATCTTGTTGTCCGTTAATAATAATGATTTTTCGATAATGATTGTACAGACTACTGATCTGTTAATGATGAAATCTGCCGATGCTATCGGAATAAATTTGCTTATAGTAACGCGTATGCTGTAACATACAGTTATATTGTATTTATTCAATCTTTTTCTACCCTGAACCCGAATTCATCAAGATTACGCGAATGAAGGAAAACGACAACAAACATCTTCTGTTTCTACTTCCAAGTACAACATTGATGTAATCCATGTATTACATTTTAAGTTAAATCCTACTAATATAGATATATATATATATATATAGGGTGTTCCGAAATTACCTGACCAACGGGGTATGGCGGTGTTCGGGAGGTACTACTAATCACGAAAATGACCTTCC
>JARQTJ010000413.1:53765-64047 GCA_030142635.1 Trachelus troglodyta | reverse complement strand
ATAAATAAAAATCAATTCAGTCGGTTGTGAAGCTGGTTAAGGCATTTTACTGTTCATTTGCTGTAAGGGCCAAGTTCCCGGTTCGATTCCTGACCAACGATTTTATTTTTATTTTCTAAATTAAAATAGATTGAATACTAGTATTACTTATTCATAAGTTCATTAGAAGAAATAACCATTCAACTTATTTTAATTATAAAAAAATCACAAATAAAAGCGTCGATCGGGAATCGAACGCCGCCATTGTCGCACGTAATACCATCAGATGGCAAACGGTGACTGCGAGAATTATCTGGCTCTGATCTGACGCGATGGGAACGCAGCCCGTGCCGTGGGGCGGACGCGCGCGAACTAGATCAGACGAGTTGGCTACGTGGTGCGTACGACGAATGAATTGTGTATTATTTTACTTTTTATTACATAACAATATAATTTAATATTTAACCAGCCCCTCCTAGCCCCCCCCCCCCCAGAAAAAAATGCTGGCTACGCCAATGATAATACATAAGGCTTTTATTATTACGTGAATAAATTAATTCAGTACAAAATATATTCGCAACTTCGAATTTTTTATTGTTGATTTTTTATTTGGTAAATTTTTCTGCGTCTTAATTTACTCATTTAAGGTTCCTGCAAATGTCAGGACCAAATTCCAGAATATCTTGTGCGAGCTATTCGTAGGAACTTCAACTGTTGCATCATAAAAACTTAGAAAACCTTTTGTTACAAAGAAATTTGTTTATAATATCAAACTTCCGCGGTTATTTTCCATGTCAAAAATTTGAAATTTCACGAATCTAGAAAAAAGTCGGAGAGACCGTCTCGCATCGAATTCTATGCGCGACTCTCCTCAAACTCGCAACAACAACTTCCGAAACCCTTTCTGAAATTCTTTCCGAGACTGTTTTTTTCCGCGCGGGGAAGTATGGAAAATTTCCGTCACTTAATTTCAACCATGTATTATGCACATCATTAATAATATTGTCGTCATCGCTGGAGTGCTTTCCCGTCATGGAAAATAAACCGGAGCAATCAATCAGTTATTAACGAAGCAGTCGCGAGTTGAATATGAAAAAAATAATTTTTTTAATTGTCGAAAAAAGAAGTTTAAAATTTTTTTCGGAAACTAACAATAACTGCACACTGCTAGGAGCGTGACGAAGATTGGGGCATTACGTCTTTGATCGGAGCGAAGAGAATAGAATTCTGATTAACGTGAAAGGTATTTGATAAATAATTTGCGTGAACATGGATGCAATGCCAGACCAATCTAGTACACCGTTTATTAATATTCATATTAAAGTACTACCTGTGTTAGTTTAACAAAATGTAAGTGGTGCATTGAATAGTTTTATTACAGTTAGCATTATACATTGAATAGGAACACAAAAAGAAGTAAAATACAAGCTAGGAAAAGTTGAAACGCTGTTTTTTTATTTCGCATGACGTGTTATTGTTTTTTTTTCGCTACACAATATAAAAATAGTGCTTGTTATATTTGAAATAAAAGAAATACGATCCGAAAAAATTATATTTGTTATAATTTCTTTCTTCCATCACGGTTATACGTGGTTTTTTCGCTGAACAATTTCTTTTTTTCTTTTGTTGGAACGTTTTTAGGAACTTTAACTTTTTTTTTCATTTCTTGAATGCGAATGGTTTCGAGTAATTTTTTATAATGATCTTTCGATTTAGGGGTAACAAACTTCAAAAGTGACATTACGTCCTTATGTTTCTCGTTTATTATTCTAGAAGGATTCGCGGGAACTTTTGCTTTTTTTCAGAAATATCTTTAGCTGCAATTGATTTATCAATAGAAGAACTGTTGAATTCTTCATCGCAATTATTGAATACATTGATTTCTCCGTTTGGGAAATAAGCTATTTTTGCAGCTTTGCTCATAAGCAATCCTTTCGGGAATTTTACAGTCGTTCTTTATACGCATTTTGTAATCCAGAATATCAAAATCACCCTATTTTAATACAGTAAACGGTGGATTTCGCTCGCTTCCAAACATTTTGTGGTAGTCTTCTTCTGTTTCTATGGTTTTAGCTTCTTTCCCGATCCATACATGCTAAAGTTTCTGTTGCATTGGCGATAGGAATGTCCTCCTACAGGATATAAATGGCTAATTCTAATTTGAAGCCACTCGGACAACAATGATAAAAACATAAGTAGGGTAAACGGGCCAGCTCCGGACCGGTGAAGAGCGGCCGTGATAGATTTTTGCTATTTATTCACGCGTGATATAGCCAAACTGAAAACTAAGGGTTTCAACACGTGCGTTAAAACCTTACGAATGAGATTCACCTATTAGACTAGTGAAACAATTAAGGTCTATTAATAAAATTATTGTTTTAATAGCGCTTCTCTGCTACCGGGATTTTGGACCGGCACAACTGCCACCATCTAGCATTACCGCTTCGGAGCCCACTGAGACACGTGTCGCACTGTTCAATTTCTATTCTAAAACATTTCATTTAAAGCGGTATGTTCCTCCAACAATATAAAATGAAAAATGCTTTTTAATTAGCCGGTAACTGAATTACTATTCGACAAAAACTGTATTTATATGGCAGTAAAAATTATGCCATCGTGATTCAAATCCAGGATGCGGTCCGTCACTCGGCCGTTTACCCTATCATATGATTGCGATTTTGCTCGCCGCAAGCATCAGAAAATAAGAATATTCTATCGTAGCAGTGTAAATCAAATTCTGTTTTTATGACATTTAAAATCATATTGTAAACTGAATTGCTTCCTTTATTGGCTAAAACCTCTATGTATGTAAACAAATTACTTCTATTGGAGTGGTATACGTGAACGTTGAAAATAAAAAGCCACATCAGTCAAGTAGAATTGAGCCGATACAGGTAGCTTAGGAAGGGGAACATTTTTATACTAATCGAACTCGCAACGTAAGATATTTCCAGGCATGGACAACATTTTGTCTTTGATCTCTCTATAATTATTTATTATACTTTCTGATAATGTCTACGTGCTTCGTCGCTCTCTCGCGCATTCATTTGTTAATAAGTAAAACAATCGTCGCAAACATCTGTTCTTGGGATATCGAATATAAAATTTACAAAATGTTTAAAATATTTACAGTAAGTTGATTCTT
Source organism: Trachelus troglodyta (assembly GCA_030142635.1). Taxonomy (NCBI): domain Eukaryota; kingdom Metazoa; phylum Arthropoda; class Insecta; order Hymenoptera; family Cephidae; genus Trachelus; species Trachelus troglodyta. The sequence goes on along the minus strand of JARQTJ010000413.1, from coordinate 60,923 downwards.
TAACGAGGCGTTATCTGTTAGGGTTCTTTGACTTATAAAACTGTATAAACAATTTATACAATTTCGACAAATTCAAACTAGAATCTTTGAAATAATTTAGCGATGTTTTCTTCACGTCGGTAGTGTGATTTAGTGTGCGCCAAACTCTCGAGTGTTCTTATATTAGGTGTTTTGTATCATCGGTGAACTTTTGAAAATGTGTTTTGCCTCCTCTCTTATCACTGAGACTTTCATCATTTTTCATTTTGTTTTGAGTTGTTATGAATTTTCTTCTGTTAATGTCTAGTATTTTGCATAAAAAATCACGACAAACAACGACTTTTTCATTATATCTATATTGGTATGGAAAATAATACTCCCATAGGGTCAAATATCCGCTGTCATTAAACTTTTCTTGCAGCATACAACTCAGCAAAGAACTTTTATATGACCAGTCATCTGATTCACAGAATCTTGTTTATAGCTTTCGCATTTGTTCTTTGCTGATTTTCGTGTATTCTTTTTTGCAACAAGAAGTCACAACTTTAAATTCTTTCTTTTTTTCTTTCTGCTATGCAACAAATACAAATAAGGAATGATTCGAAGGAAAAATTATTTCAACTAAATATGCACGAAATCCAATAACTTAAATAAGGAATCTTTATACTTTATTTTTTCACCAGGGCCTTATTTCAGCTATAATAAAAATATAAAATCGTGTTTGGTGAAAATCAAATAAATCATAGTTTTCTTAGAGCTGTTTGACAATTTTCATTTCAGGTGTCCAATCAAAATGGATGGAAAATATTGTTCACTAAATAAAAATAAAGATATTGAATAATAAATGTCACTTTTCTCAAAGTAATACCATGTTCCTGGCTTTTTTAGCTGTGTTGCGTTGCCACAGCTCTTGATTCCGCGAACGTTTTCTGCCATTTTAACGATTTTTTTCCATGATGTCAATAATTTTCCATTATTCTGAATACATGTGCATGATACTGCTGATGAATTTTGTATACACTTATACTACTGATGTCATCTCAATTTGCTCCGAGCACGTTTCGATCGCGAATAAGAACATAATGTGATTTGTATGTAGAACGATGAAAACAAATGACCATCGAAAAACAAAACAAAATATTTTTACGGATCGTATTTTTTTTTATTTAAAATACAACATGCACTATTTTTATATTTTGCAGCGAAAAAAAGCGATAACACGTCATGCGTAATAAAAAAACATCATAAAATCAAAACTTCTCGCTATCTCGACCGCGCTCTAGCGCGATTGTGAACAATCAATCGTAGAAGCATCAATTTTCAACTGTCTCAGCTGAAACTTTTCAAAAATCTTCCTGAGGTCTTGACGCACATGAATATATGTGTAATTTCATATTTCGAAAAACTTCGTCGCTATGGTTTTTCGATCGAAGTTTTGAGATTCAATTGTCGGCAAAGCGAGATGAGAAGTAAATAATTGTGAATAAAAAAAGCTTTTTCGATCAAGCAATGATACTATCGTCATCGCTAGAGTATCTTCTGCTCGGGGAAGAAAGAATCGAAGCGATCGATCAATTATTAACGAAATGGTCGCGAGTTGAATATAAAAAAACATTGATTTTCTTAATCGCCGAAAAAAAAAGTTTTGAATTTTTTAAAGAAAACTAGCAATCCTAGCTATATATATTCCAATACAAAAATTGTGCACCCAATCAAGCTGGACACGAGTTATGATGACTACAGGAGCCTTACCGATAAGATACAGAGACACCGGACACCGGAAACCGAGGTGTCTTTATACAGAACGATCGAGAGGAAGTCAGTGAGAATTGACAGCTGAATCGAGCAGCATGACTCTTATTAATATTCATTCCGAGTTAAGTTTATTTTGTAATCTTTTTTCAAAGGATAAATTCAAATCCAACAACTTAATTCACGTTAATATTTCTTGTATAAGGAAATTTCAACTTTAGAATTTTACGGTAAAATTTCCGCGTTCGATACGTATGGCGCTATGGAGGGGACTGAGTCCGAGTGTTGAGTTTGTTATGGAATCCGGCCACTCAATTGTAACAAAGTAACATCAGATTTTGTTTTTACACTTACCCAGAGTAAACTTTTACTCTGTAATGGTGACGTTATTAACTCCGGGACTTTTTACCCCGAAGAATGTAGCAGTTTACACCGGCCAATTTTTAACAGTGTATGTTAGGATAAGCACAGGTCTAACTGTGATCTGTAGGGAGTCAGAATGCAAAACAGTTACTTATGTAGCTGATTTTCACCCTTTGTCTATAAAATCTTGAGAATAAAGACGCTATTATTATTATTATTATTACCCTCTATTTCGCTCAATTCTCTTGTATTCACTGTCCTGATTAAATTAGTTTTGTTTTTTATCTTTCTAGTTCCCTTTAATTATTTAGTTGTACCTTTTGCTCCTTTATTTCATTATTTAATTATTTTCTAGTTCTAGTGTCTAAGAATGACACCAGAGTCTAATCAACCATATATTTTCTGAATTGGAAACCAAAATTTTGTTGATGATTGTCAGTGGACCAAGCATGGCATCTAATGGTAAGGACGCGAATGAAGAAGAACATGAACAAAGATGGGGAGAAACCATTAATGAATCGGAAATAGAAGATTATTATAGTTATGAAAACGGCTCAAATGAGGAAGATCTTACTATACAACCCCCTTTAGAGGTATTACGTTTAATTTTTAGAAACTAAAAAATAGTGGGGCTATAATCTTTTTGCAATCGTCTCTCTATTCTAATAATTCAAAAGCATTTAAAGGGCCTAGGGGGGTAAACATGCAAAAGTTGCCCCTGCACGTACCAAGTTCATATTAACACCACAGATGGGCACCCATGTGGCACAAACTTCCTCCAAAGAATAACCTTGAAATTTCATTTTTGGAAGAATTATGGAGGGGGTAATAAAGTCAAGAAAGTCATTTTTCTCGAAAACTACTGAACTAATTTTGATGATCGAAATATATGTTACAGTCACTCGTAAAAGCAGTTTCAAAAAAAATTTGAAATTTTTAAAATAAAAAATAGGGGCAAAAAAAATGAAAAAAAAGTTTGTAACATTTTTTATAAGGCGATGTTTTAGAGATACACCTCTAGTTTTTTTTTTAGAAAAAAATGCTCTTATTGTCTACTTTAATATATATTTTACCCAAATTTTTCATAGGGGTACTTAATGACTTAAAAAAACAAAATCTCGCGCGGTGCGCCGTGTGTGTATGTAGCGCAACCTAGCGACCCCAACCCGGCTTGTGTGATACTATTATTCTGATTCCGTTATTCACTTGTTTCGAGCTGATTGTCAAATGTTTTCGCCACATCGTACTGTCTGTCAGTACACTAACTTTCTGATTCCGCGATTCACTTGTTTCGAACAAACTGTCAAATATTCTCAAAGCATCTTGCTGCCTACCACGATACTAACATTCTGGATTCGTTATTCACTTGTTTCGAACAAAACTTGATTATGATCTGTCAGCAGTAATAATTGTACTACATACTTGTGCTTTAAAACATCTCATTTTTTGACTAAAAGATGTTGCAGCTAAAAATAAATGTCAAATGTGCTGGCTGCGACGCTTTCGTGAATAAAAGGAAAGGCAAAAAAAGATAATAAAAAATGCAACTGAAGCAAATGATTTTTCTCTTTCATTAAACCGAAGAATAGTTGTTGATGACATTCTATGCAACAGTTGTCGACTCTCTATTTATAAAAAAAACTCAAATATGTCTCTAATTCTGACAAGGAGAAAGCCTGTCCTTCCTTCAATGAGTCAATTAATAATGATCCAATGTTTGAAATTAAACTTAAATCAAATGATGAAATTCTTGATGTTGAACGCATTCAAATTCCTATTCAGCGGACTGTTGCAACTCACAAATATTGTTGCCTGTGCTTCTACACGATGAATTTAACTACGATCCCTGAAGAAGCTCGAGCGCGATATTATATAATATTATGAAGATAATATACATACCACAAGGGAATAGGTGCTGTCGAGCTCATATAATCAAAAATCGTATATTTGATAAAGATCTTGGTCTCTTGAAGGTGCATTTTAACACATCAAATATCACTTCATTAGAGTTGTCCAAAGTAATGGAAAGACCTTTCTATAAGGTGTGATTCAAGTTTATTCGATTAAGTAGGTGAATATAGTCTTTTCGAAAAACAATTAGAAGTATTTACAGGGTTAAATTGGGAACAACTCAATGCTCTTAAAGAGATGTTGATCTCGCTGCGAAACAGCCGATCCCGTTCGATGACTCAAGCACTCGTAGTCTTTTTGTTCAAATTACGTACTGGGAACTCTAATAAAATGGTTTTTTCTATCTTACAGTTACAAAATGAACATGATGTATCCGATTATTCTTCCAGTGTAATGATATCTTTTGAAAATGACGTTTTGCCACATCGCTTCGGTTTAGGTTCTCTTAGCAGAGATAATCTTATTCAAGATCATACAACTGATATGGCAAAAGAATTGTTCGACATCGGGGATCAATTATTTTTAATTTGTGACGGAACGTATGCTAGACATCAAAAGAGCACTAATAATGAATATCAGAGGAAATCTTTCTCTGGGCAGAAAGAAGTTCCTCTGTGCAAACCTTTCAATATTTGCACGACTAACAGCTACATTGTTGAAATGCTTGGACCATGCCTTGGCAATCAAAATGATACCGAAATTCTAAAAAGTGTTATTGAGGATCCAAATGGTTTACGTAAATTCTTGAAAGAAGATGATATATTTGTTCTTGATCGCGGTTTTCAAAATATAAAAGAATAGTTAGAGGAAGAAAATTTTTAAGTTTTAATGCCTGCTTTGAAAGGAAAAGGGAAACAACTGTCCACGGAAGAATCCAACGAATCTCGTATTGTCACAAAAATTCGGTGGCCAGTGGAATTTGTGCACGGCGTACTCAAACAAAAATATCACCTTTTGGATCACACAATTGATAACAAACTGATACCATAAATTGGATCATACTTCAGAATCGCGTCGTTTCTGAATAACACTTTCGAAAAAAGACTTCAATCTGATGTAGACACTTTTGATGATATTTTGCAAAGAATGCATAGTCAAAGAATTGTAAAGAATACTTTGGCTACTGAGGTAAAAGAAAAAGAATGGCTTCGTCGGAAAGTTCCTTTCAAAAGTGTCACATCAGATGACATTTTAGATTTTCCGGAAATGACTAAAAGAGATTTAAAAATCTTGTTCACTGGAACATACCAACTTGCTCAAGCTGTGTCATATTTTGCGGAAATGGTTGATACAGATGGTAAACTAAGAATTGAATATGTAAAAGATGAGTCAAATTTGCTCAAATTAAAAGTTCCATCTCGTCACATTTCGCGCATGGTTTATAGATGCTTTTTACGGTACAAGCCCAATACTTTTGGAATTTCTGGTTTGACACATTACACATGTGAATGTGCTAATGGCCAACGCACTGTTGGGTGTTGTTCACACATTGTTGCAGTTGTTTATTATTTATCATATGCTAGGTATTTGTCCAAAATTTTTAAACCTGCAGAAGTACTCAGTGATGTGTTCAAGAAAAGTAACTATATTCCAATGACTGAATATGGCAGCAATAATGATTAAAGTAATAAGCAACTTCTAATGGTGAGAGGCAAGGTAACTCACCGAAATTAAGCACCCCAAATGGAGTTCAAAAATGTATTGCAACCTCCTCGTGGTGGACTCCGGAAACTAACTTTTATAGGCTAACTGGAGGCGAATCTGGTTAAAATATTTAATGCAATATCAAAATCAGAAGATACAATTTATATCGATCTGTGATATTCCAGACCTTGAGATAATGTGATGCGCTATACGCAATACACGCAGGGCAGTATGTTGAAGTAGACAATAAGAGCATTTTTTCTAAAATAAACTAGAGGTGTATCTCTAAAACATAACTTCAAAAAAATGTTGAAAAATGTTAAAAAATAAAAATATACAAACTAAAAGATTTGAGGAAAGGAATAAAGACGAAATAATAATAACTTGCATGAACTCTGAAAGTGCTAATTCAGATAAAAAAGTTTTAGAAGAAAAACTCTCAGGTCAATGTACAATAGATACAGAACAATTAAAAAATCCAATAATAAAAGTAGTTGGAATTGACAGAACTTACCAAATGGATGATGCATTATTAGAAGAGGATATAAAATTGAGAAATTTTCTGAATTTTCCAACTAACGTGAAAATACTTCACTCTTATTCAAATAGAAATAAGAGCAATACAATAATAATGGAGATCTCTCCAGAAATGCATAAAAAAGTAAAAGAAAACAAAGATTGAATATTTATGGGACATTTGAACTGTAGAATCTTTTGTTACGTCCCGATTGCGAGTTCCGAGATACTCGGAGATACTCGGAACTCGCATCCGGAACATCTCACATGCCCCCTCACAACCCCTCTCAGATCTCGGTCGCCCCGGATGCGAGGAACCGAGTTACTCGGAGCTCGCAATAGGGACGTCCCACGTGCATAAGCATTTCTCTCGCTCTTCCCTTTTTCTGAGGGCCTTACCAGTGATGATCTTAGTGGACGAATTCCGTCACGTACGGGATCACCCGATTCCGTGGGACTGTCAACTCAGTTTCCGTGGAGTCCCCTCGCGGCGGCTGATTCCGACGGAATCGAGGTGGTGAGCCGGGCGTTGCGAGGCTCGGGATTCAGTCTCAGTTCTGCAGCCTAACGGACACGGTTTAGGAATCCATTCAAAGGTGCACAGTTAAAGTGGTTGTCAGTCTTGCGAGAGTGAGTGAGGTTCGGGACCCCAATACCGCGACCCATAATAATCTGTCGGAGCGAATTACGCCACTGGTAGTTCCCTCATTGAGTGGAGTGCGGGAGAACTCTTGTGGATTGTGATTTAGAATTACTCCTAGTTTATAACCTGCGATCACGTGGCCTAGGACCAGGGTAAGTTATACATAGATAGTAAGTGCGCGTGTGCGTGTGCGTGTGCGTGTGCGTGTGAGAGAGAGAGAGAGAGGGGGGGGAGAGAGAGAGAGGGGGAGAGAGAGAGGGAGAGAGAGAGGGGGAGAGAGAGAGGGGGGAGAGAGAGAGAGAGAGAGAGAGAGAGAGAGAGAGAGAGAGAGAGAGAGAGAGAGAGAGAGA
>JARQTJ010000412.1:1371558-1401272 GCA_030142635.1 Trachelus troglodyta | reverse complement strand
TCTCTCTCTCTCTCTCTCTCTCTCTCTCTCTCTCTCTCTCTCTCTCTCTCTCTCTCTCTCTCTCCCCTCTCTCTCTCACAGCCTGTACCTATACCACGTATACGGCTGCAACACTTACGCTGCTTCGTAATTCATGTTGGAGGCTGCTGTATCACACACCAGAGATTCCATCAGAAGATAATCGAATGGTGCCTCAATTAGCATCGCTTAGTGATTAGCTGACGCGTGTTCCTCACCGCCATATCAATTTCGCCGAACGGCTTCTAATCTGACCCGATTCGTTGAACCTGATGGTCCACACGGACAAGTTTCATATAACATATGCATATGAAGTACAACGTACCAAGGATCATCCTACTGTCACCTATCGAATGAACCTTGAAAATTTATAATAAATGCTTCGACTTTTTTTTAACACAACTTACCCTTCGACCCTTATGAAATTTGTGCATGGTTACTGCAGCCTCAAATGAGAATATCGCTTTACTTAGCTGCTGGATTTTATTCTGACATTTGCTCTCAGTCCTCTACTTAGGATTATCCTGTACCTCAGATAAACGACGGCTTTTTTGTTATTGTTGAAATAGATCTAGTTCGAGTAAGAAAATTGAGGAGTAAGCAGAATTTTTTGGTCAAGACGTAAAGAGTAGGTCAGATCGTTCCTGAGGACCTCGTGTGGACCTCGACTTGTACTTTAGTATCCAGTAGATAAACTGGACCATTATCGAAGTTTTGATATCAGTTAGTTACAGCTAGCATGACTATCGCAGAAATGGACCTACCCTTGGACATTATAGAGCTATGTCCGGCGACATGACAGTTGTTATTACTTCTTTTTCCAGGACGCAGAAAACAAGAAGAGCGAAAAGAAGGAAGTGGTAGGGCCACCCCTTCAGACAGCATCAGTGAGCGTGAGGGCTCTCATCGAGGAGAAGATCATCCAGAAAAGGACAACTGGTACGTTTACATTAATTTGATCTAGTTTGTCTATATGCTATCTAGGTTAATGCTAGCCGCGTTAAACCTGGTGAATAGACAGCGCGGAACGTATACGAAGGATACCAACGTAACGACGTTGATGGGTGCCTACCCACTTCTTCGAAAGTTACGAAACTTCAGTAACGCGCGCTGCTAAGAGCGTTGTTTTGCGCAAGAATCTCGCAAGATTTATGGGCCGCGTAATGCAAAATATTAGTCGCATTGTCCGGATCGCGGATGATAAATCGCAAAAGAGAAAAGGAAGAATAGAGACGCATAGAGAGTGAAAGAGATTATTACAGCTCTTCTAAAGTAGGTATGAGGGCCCAGAGTGATTTACAACGAAAGTAGATCATTCGTTAACGATTTATGATCAATCCGTGAGATCACTATGAAGAAATCGACGGGATCGAACTGATCGTGGACAGCCGTAGTGCCATGATTTCTGGAGGACGAACATTTTTCCGCACCCCTCCACCGGCTAATTCTATATCGTGCGGAGCGGGGAAGGGAGGGAAGGTATGCGCCGAGAAAGATTCACGACCACGTCGGCTCATCGCGTTTTCGCTTTTGCAAAATCGTTTACGAGCCATTTAGCGGAAACATCAACGGCCATTATTTTTCGATGCTAGTACCGCCTCCCGAAAGACCCAGGCGGATCAATAAATAATTTGCTACCAACGGCAAAGCGTCGAACCCGACGTGTTGCTGACAACGCAGCCACGTTACATGCTATATAGTAGTTCTGTTCTGCTTTACCATCGTATACCATACAGTATATGTATACCTACCGTATCCTCAAATTGGAATGGAGCATAGTATAACGTGTACATAAGGGATACCCGTGTAGCTGGTAAAACCAGTAAAATATCGAATCTATCAGCTAGCCACAGCGGAGCCTGTCGCCTACGAAAAAGAAAATATAAGACCCCTCGGTAAAATTGCCAGATAAATCTAATGAGGGTCCAAATACGAACGGAAGTACCCTCAAGCCCGGGATCCCTTTGGCAAATTGATTTCCTCCAATAGTTATACGTTCGTGTTCAACGGAAATTGCAGAGAATTCTATCGGCGTGTATTGCAGTATACTGCAGATCGGTATGCGATACGTCATATCCCTCTCAACGTGAATAATCAATTGTTCTAGATTTTATTGCTACTTGGAATATCCTTAATCTCACTTTAACGTAACTCCGATATAGGAAGAGTACAACACTGAGACATATGATCACAGAGAGTCATCCCTCATCCCTGTTCTAGGAAATTCCTTCCCGTTTGAGCATCCTGGGATTTTATACGTTTCAGCCGAAATTTCTTATCTCGTCAAAGTCACCTGGTACGAGCTTTACACGACAATGTCAGGGCGCACCCCTAAAAGTTATTTATATTTTAGAAAATGTCACGGCAAAGACCTACTGATCCTTCATGTGTACCTTTACAATAGGAACCCTTGAAATTTCTTTTTTCAGAAACCCTTTTCATCCCCCTCCCTCTAACCCTGCTGATATCCTTTCAGTGAAGTGATGAAAATGAATCTTGTTTCTCAACCGGTGTTCGATGTTTACCCTATTCTGAACACGTCACTATTTTTATCGTAGAGGATGATAAGAGGTAGACAGGAGCATTACATTTACCTTTCGGAATTCGACTTGATGGCCAATGACTGACGAAACAATTTGCAAGACCGCAATCGATAATTGCCAATTTCTTTAAATCCCTTGAAGCTTAGCCAACGCTCGTCGAGCTTGACCCGGCGCTGAGCAACGTAGCGTGAACAGCAAAACTCAAAGAGACGAGTTCGTGTACAGGAAATATTAGAATACTTTCATACAGTGCACTGGCTCAGTATGTACATTATTAATAGCGGAAAGACACTTGAGATGAATTCAACGTCTAGAAATAATTAAAGGGGTTGCTGATAAATCGTTCGTAAACAGTTAAGATTAAACAGCTGCTGGTAAAGTCGTAAAATCCAAGGGTTGACTAAGGTTAAAAGCATTAAGCGTGATTTAAAAAAGAAAGAGAGGGTACCGCTCCGTTCCTCCCTTTTTTTCCTCTTTGCAAATTCTCATCTACGTCGACACCGTGATTTGTGATTAGCGCACGATTTCAGATTGGGTATCGGGCGATGTCCTGTTCCACTCAAGGAGGTGTCTGGATAAATCGCTTTTCTTACTTACTCCCTACTGCAAATAACTTCCATTTTTTTTTCTTATATTTTACGACTTCGATAATCCTGGCCGTACCTTATTATCCGTATCTCTCGAGCAGATAGGTAGAACGAATTAAGTTTTGATTAGATTTTCAGCGCGTCTGATTCTCGCGCCAATTAGCGCACTACAAGGAAGTCAAAGAGAACCGAGCGAAGCGTAACGCGTAATATGGAATGGGGGTTGAGAATTCATGTCTGCTTTTCAGAACAGAAGGAAGGCCAGGAAGAGAAGATTCTTTTGTTCCAACGCAGCATTCAATGGATCTCCCCTGTCGTTCCCACCATATCGGCAGCTTCGCTACGGCCTGATATTTTCATCCCGATCTCGCATCCTGTCGATGTTTATTCCACTGCCTGACTTCACGCGCGTTGACGTCCTGATTGAAAAATGAACGTGTTCATCACGCTCGCTAGGCTCCCAGAGATTTTCAGTCCGGCTGTACACTCGTTCGCTCGTTCAAATGCTTTCGAAGCATTCACGGCAAATGAGCAATTTAATTGGAAATTTCAAATCACATCGAAACCTCTTGGACAGCTAATGGGGATTTGCTGTTAATTTCATTGAATTCCTGTACCACTCGCCCGTCCTGTACTTCGCTACTAGAATCATATTCGTTCTCCCCCCTCTCTCTCTCTCTCTCTCTCTCGTTCCCCCTCCCTCTCTATTGTTTCTGTCCTTGTGTCACTTATTCATTCCGTTCTTGCTTTCACTTTCAATCTATCGATTTTACTCCCTATACTCGTGTGTTTTCGAGTTTCGTAATCGTTGCAGAGAAAATTGTCTTCGAATTTCGAGCTATTGTATAATCGCATATTGATACGAGTGATAGGAAGAAATTTTGCGAATCGAAAGATATCGTATCTGTACTTACGATTAGAAATGTTGCTTTCGTAGAAACATTTCAAGAATTGTAATTTTTCTAAAGAATGTCTGCTTTTTTGTGTATTTTAGTTTATCAATAGGTTAGAATGTAATTTGCGTTATTTATTGTGTTTTGGGCATCAGTATTTTTTAAATGATGTTTAATCACCGTTTCGTTAGTTTGATTGGAATTAACGTATTTGCCTATGTATAACGAATGTGTTTTTCCTACTGGTGCGCAGCAACGGACGCTAATACCACGCAACCACGTGCGAGTGCGAATGCGTTTACTACACAAAACGATGGCGCATCTCACGCAGTTGGTAAAACGAATTTTGCCGTACCCGCACCACCGCCATTGGCAGCTGGAGAGAAAGTACGAAGACACTCGGACAGTGAGCATTTTCGACAACCGAACGTCACCATGGCCAATCACGCTGCTGTACAAAAACAGCTGCAAGAAGCTCAGACGCAGGCACAGGCACAAGCACTTGCTGATATGATTTTAAAGGCAAGGCATTGTTCGGTTACATTTCATTTTCGAATATACTGAAAAATTAAGGATCAATTGAAATTTCATGTGTTAACATCTTTTTGCAATATTTAAATAATTTAATTTTGATACTTCAGGGCACCACCAAAATGGCTGTTAAGAGAGCCACCTCCGACCCTGGTCAAAGAGTTCAATTGACTTATCAGTCACCTGTGCAGTCCACGACGAATCAGCAGCAACAGAATCAATCGCAAGTTCAGACAACACCCGCAGTCACGGAGAGCTTCACGATGACGGGATATTCGGAAGATGGTGGATACTTTAGTCCCAGCTTACAGGATGAAGTCTTTCAGCAGGTCACTGCAGTTCCTGATAGCGTCCTTCTACACGCAACGCAATTGGACTCCATACAGGTAAAATTAATATGTCGTTAGAAATTGTATGAAATTAAATGTATTTTTAGCTAGATTAAAAGAATCTATAGAGAATACGAAAAGTTATTCTGGAATTGTATAATATTCTTGTTATGAATACGTTAGTGTTTTCTTAGCGATATAAGAGAGAAAAAAAGGAAAAAATTTCTTCCATTCATAGGAGATTATGAAATGTAATATATACCAGTTGCTTTGACGCCCTAATTAGCCTCTGTGTCTTTATGCATTCCACGTTGCAGGTAGAAAACGTTTTAGTTTCAATTACGTCAACGTAGTTAGTACCGTTGAATCTAATAAGGGAAATTATCTACGTAGTTGGCATAGGGAACAATTGCTGCTTTCCGGATGTGCAGAAAAGCCCGAGGTTTTCTGTCTATCGTGTGTAGGGGTGTCGGTAGTAGTGAAACTAGTCACGGTAATACTAACAGAAGCAGTAGCAGTAGTAGTAGTCGCAATACAACGGCAATAGCAGCTACGTCTAATTTGGGAAGCGACGGCGAACGAATTCACAGGAAGCCATAATTGCCGAGAGAGGTGCACGCCAGGAAACGACACAATTCCCGTCGAGAGTATGCCCCGTGAATCCCATGCTGTAGAATAGTTTTCAGTGTTTCAAAATCAGTACGATAAAGTTCAACCTGGAAAATTCCTTTGCTTAGTTTCAGACAGCGAGTCTACTTCAGGAACAGACATCGGAGCAGCTTCAGGATATTTCTTTGGAGGACCGATTTTCCAGCCAGCACACGGTCAATCCGGACCTTCAGGCACTAGTGAATTCACCGTTGCCTGACTCATTGGCGGAGTTTAGCACTTACGGTGCGCAGTATACTGAGAGTCCTCATACCTTGCCAACGCAGTCGCCATTGCCATCACCGTTGACTCGACACGACAGTCCAAGTTTTACCTATCCAACGCCTCCAGCCAGTCAGGAAGGCCTACTGACCGGAAGTTTGCCACTCCTGAGCCCGCAAGAAGATCCAGAATCTGTTAGACCGGTGTCGTCACCTCTATCAGCAGCATTTTACACTTCGACAATGTCATCTGCAGCTGCTGTGGAAGAAGCTTTAAGTGAAGTTCTACCTGGAGAAACGGAAGCAGATGCTGATTTTTATGGTGGCTCTCCTAATCCTCACTCGCCACTACCAAGTCCGTTGTCAGCTACTCCAGCGCCATCTCCGTTATCCTCTTTACCACCATCGTCTGTCTCTTCGCCAGGTCCTGGAACGTTCTCGACCTCGAGCTTTCCTGTATCTCCTCATCACGCTTTACAGAATCAGATGATGCCTAATTCGGAAGATCCTCTCTTGTCCTCAAGCCCTAAGGACTTCACGGCAGGACGTAGAAAATTTGAATTTCAATCCTACAAGCTGATTACCAGTCAAAACCTTGTAGACTTTGGACTCAATGGCAGCCTTGCTGGTATCGTTGTTGATAATAATGGAGAATTCAAACTCATCCAAACAGCTGGACTGCAGAAAGCTAATGTACTCGTTCAAGCCGGTTCTCTTAGTCCTGCTCTCACCTTCAGAAAAGAGATTCGCTTAGCCACGCCAAAAGTTGAACCTGGCACCATCAACGTCACCTCAACCGGTCTCAACGCTCAGACGCAGTACCAATCTAATCAAGTTCATCAACAAGCCATTAATCCAGCCAAGTTTCTCATACAGACTAGCAATGTTGGTAAAAATACTTTGAAACACAAGACAGTTAATAGTCTTCCGATTCCTATCGAACAGATAAAAGAAGAGCTTCTAGACGAGGATGTCTTTCTCAGCCCCACAAGCATCCCAGCTAGTCCCATAAGACAGTGCAGGAAAAGGCCAAGAATGGACGGCCATTATTCGAATTCTCATTCGTATCCTTCACGTCTGAGAAGAGCCTGTGACCGACACTGGGACAGTAGTTACACCCCTCCACCAATCCTGGATCCTTCTCGTCCTGGACCTGGTCTCTATGCGAGACTACATCAATACGAAAGAGAATCAGAATTCAGTTCGGATGATTCCCAAGGAAACGACGGACCACCTCCGAGGATTAACATTGGCACCAGGTATCAGGCTACGATACCACCGGTTAGGTGCGATGGTGATCGAGGAAGAGGAGGTCCTGAGGTCGATCATCTTCTCTGGGATCCAGGCATAAACAACGTTCTCACCGACAATGAGTGTGAGGATTCGTACCTAAATTAAAATTATAATATTTTAGATTATCATAATAATTATTACCTTCATTCGTACGCACAGTGGAAATGTATCTGCAGTTCGCTTGCTGCGCCGCTGTACCCGGCGGTGGTAGAAACAAGGAGTATGCACTTCACCTCTTGCATATGTGCAAAGGAAATATACATGTAAGAGGAACTATCGTATATCCATTTAATAATTTCCTTTGACTTTTCCTGTACATATTTCTTTTATCTATACCGGTTGCTTCTATTCAATTTCAGAAAGCTATGCTGAAATTAATGAGACCAACGCCAACCTTACCAGCCGAGCATCCGTTGCTCAGTTATGAATGTCACGAGTCTGATCGTTGGACACCTCATGAAATGGATGTGTTTCATCAAGGCTTACTCAAGTACAACAAGGATTTTTCTGCGATATCCCAGGACGTGGGCACCAAGTCTGCGAAACAATGCGTGCAATTCTACTACCTCTGGAAGAGGCTCTGCCCGGACGAGTACAAAAGGGTGAGGGCACGCCATGGAAAACCAAAGATCAAAAGCGAGAATAAAGATTTTAAGGACTCTAAAGACACTAAGGAACTTCGAGACGCCATTGCATCCGTCACTGAGATGGACTTTAGCGAGGAAAAGTCTATTCTCCATCGTACGCTGGTAAGTCTTATTTTTATGCTAAAAAGATTTACTCGTCCCTCCCGCATTTTGACATTACGCCATCACGCGCGTCACTTACCAGCGATATAGATTGAATGAATTTATAAAAAGTAAAAGAATTGTAGCATTTAGCCAACACCTCTCGCCATTGTCGATTCAGTTGCAGACGAACGAAAGAGAGAACTCCGCAACCCTGACCACCAGTGAAGGAGAATTAAGGTTATTTGCGTATGACTGTCCTGATGTGAGTTTCTAGACATACACTCGCTTTACGTACAGTCATTATTAAACGAAGTCTAGTGATCGTTCAATACTTCTAAGCCTTAGTTGACTAAAAACGTAGATACATTGATTGCTCTGTAAACTGAGTGTCCGCACGTCATTCAGGACATATTAACAAAAATTTGAAAAATAGAAAGAAAATTTATCTTCCATGACTAAATAAGACATTCAATACAACGTCTCTTTCAAGTGCGAAAATCAAATCAAACGTAACTATGCGAAAACATCTTAATCTCTTAAATACTTTGATTGAAAAAATTAATTTTACTGAGTTCATTTATCATTCTTCATTATACGTCTTATTAGATCGTTTGAATCACAAAATCAATACGAACGTAAGTCATATAGTCGCAAAACAATTTTAAAGAACAAATTTCAAAATATGAATCGTCCCATACAAAAATATCGGTGAAACTTCATTACAATGAAAAATAAGAGTTTATACGTCACAGATTGAACGATCAAACCATAATAATATCCGTGTACATGTGAACGTTTAAGTGTCGCATGTCGTTCGTTGTGATCCGTGCCCTTATGCTTATTTCACAAGAACTGATCGTTGTGCGTTGTTTAATTGTCGTTGTCGTTTGGTTGTGTTGTTTATTTTGGCTTTGTGTTTTCTTTGTGTTGTCAGAGCTTTAGCGGAAGTGTAACAGTAACGATGGCTGGGAGCACCCATACCGCCCAAGCCGTCAAAACCGGCCACGCCACAGTCAACACCAACTCACAAACTCACACTAGTTCTGAGCAACTACCCGTGTCCGCCCCACTTCACTACCCCTGCAAGATTTGCGGGAAGTAAGTCTCTAATCTAATCTAAATCATCCATTTCCGTATTTAACAGTACAGCATATATCGATCCAGCATAGATTTCGCTTCTAGGAAGAATCTTCCTGCACACATTAAACTCAATAGCGCTACACGAAGTATGGCTCAGAACATATATCTGTATATACATATATACAGGATTAGCAAGGAGACTGGACAGTATATAGTATAATGTATGAACGGCATCTATATACAGAGTGTATCAGCTAAGATGCACATTGCGGTGAGACGATATACGATTTCAAAAATTTGATGTGACAACCATTGAATCATTATTTGTTTAACTTCGATTCGCAAATAAAAAAAAATTAGAAAGTAGTTAAATGCAAAAGTTATAGAACAAGAACGAAAGAGTAGAGATGAAAGTAAGTTCGTACGGATAGCATATATGTATAATAAGAGAGATATTTACGTTCGAAGTTTGGTAACTTTTCGACTGACTTCCGATACTGGCGGAACGCCTTAGCTTCCGTGCAGCAGCTTCACGCCGAACATGCGATTTACAACTGTTTTGAGGTACGCGTTCAGTCAGACGGAAACATGGCTAAAACGTATTTTAATGCTATTTTTTTGTATTACAAGTTGCAAGTCCACATATTCCATTTTAGATTCTCCGTGTTCCTCACTATAGATTTTGGAGTCTACGAGAGCCTTTGGGATCTGGAGTTGTTCCTGGTTGTAGTTTTTGCAGCTTTACGCATTTCTGATTGCAACCTAAGTAGCCTGAGCAACCTTAGTAGTCTTACGCTTTTCAGCCCTGGCAGAATTTTGCGAATTTCACACCCTCCAGCGGAGCTCTCTAAATTCCTCCTCGCGAAAATGCAATTTTAGAAGACATTTTATCGAATTCTCATTCAGCGACTCCTAGCGGAAGTTCCCAGAAGTATCTCGGATGCATCATCTGGTGGAATTTTTTGGAACTAAAAAATGTGCTCCTCGCATAAATGCAATTTTAGGAAATAATTTATCGAATTCTTGATGCACTTGATGCGCTAGGACTGGAAAGCATAAGTCTGGTAAGGATACTGAGTCTGCATCCAGTAGCGCCTAAAGCCGTCAAGACTACAACCAGGAACACTATAATCCGAAAGATTCCCGTAGACTCCAAAACCTAAGACGAGGAACTTACGATAAAAAGAAAATATCATTAGAATACGTTTTCGCTATCGTGTACAGCTTTGTGTCTGACTAAACGTGTACCTCAAAACAACTTCGAATCGGATATTCAGCGTGAAACTGCTGCACAAAGCCAGTATTGGAAATCTGTCAGAAAATTACCACATTTCGAACACATATTGTCATGTATGCTATCCGTATAAACTTTTTTTTCATCTCCTTTTTATTTAACTTTTTTTCGATGTCATTTGAAATGGCAAAGTTAATTTTTTATTTACGAGCGGAAATTGAACAAAGAATAATAACATGTGCAGTCGATGCACAATAAACGAATATTCTATGATTATTACATCAGATTTTCGAAATCATCCAGAGTTGCAACGCAAACATACATCTAAATATAATACACTGTATATAACGCGTTCCAATGTAAAGCACATGTGTACCCAAAAAACTACAGGGTACAAGGGTACTCGGATAAAGCTTCCCGATCTTGTCGTCACGATCGTTAAATTGCATATCACAAACAGTTTTAATTATCACCATAAAGGCTGATACTAATACCAATAGTCATTTGCGATATTGATTTTACCTACATGCGGGAAAGTTCTACCTTGAAGCCTTTAACACTTAACAATTCACATGGGATACGTAATACGACTGATACCGAATAATTATTCTCTACGTATTTTGCCATACATAGATATGCAATTTTAGAATTATATTCTCTTTTATTTTTTATTCTTACCTATTACGTATATATTCAGTGATCCCTTATTAACATTCATAATGGTTACCTGGAAGATTGTGTTATCTTTCCTTTTTTTATGAATTTATTATTCGTAAGCCTTCAACTAATTACAGAATATTCAGATGAGAAAATTCGTAAGTTTAGAACGAATGTAAGAATGATTAACTTGTGATTACGTATCCCAAAAAATGTAAGAGTCATCAAGTCATGTATATAAATTTCTAGCAAAATTGCTTTTGAGACCTCGCATCGTAATAGCTAATTGGCTGGCACTTAATTAAATAGACGCTACGTTAAACACTCATGGATCATTTCAGGGTAGCTGTACCCTTTGGGCTATGTAATTGGTAATTGAAATTTAATTTGACAACATGTCCTGTTTGACCAACCTATGGAAAAGTATGCCCACAGAGTACACATGAATTATTGTAAAACCATTTACAGTATATACGCAATAGCAAAACTATCATAAAATCGTAAAAACTGCAATCGTATGTTGAAGCGCACTTAATGATAGTTACCACCGTTATTCGACAACCAGACGCATAATTTTATATGAGCATAATCCGATAGCTTCGATAAATTGATATACTTGAAATAATCGAATTTTTATTGGACCACAAATATCGAAACGAGAATTAGACAAATTCACTTATGTTTCCGTTCGCTTTATCATCAACCCAGTACCCCTGCCCAACTCGACGGATTAACACCGGAAATTTCACTGCTAATGCTCTTTACCATTTTTTTTTGTATCTTTATATATTTTTTTTTATCTTTTCACGCACTCCGTAAAAATTCCTGTCTAATTTTCCCTCATTTTCGTATTTTAAGCATTACTAATTTTGCACAGCATATTTTAATATCAAGTTACAAATATTATTTCGCAAATGATATGAAACTGCTAAATTCAGCCAGCTGGAATGTCTTTGCCTTCTCTTTATAATTCTAACGATATAACATACTGCAGGAGCACTCAACAAGCATGTTACGTATTAACCACTCTAATCCTCAACGAAACTCGAGCAATAAAAGAACATGGGTTGTCGATATATGAAAATTACAATTTTAAGAATGTAAAATTTCAACGTTTTAAATTGATATACTTTTTCGAATCCGATTTTGCATTACAAT
The DNA here is from genome assembly GCA_030142635.1 of Trachelus troglodyta. NCBI lineage: Eukaryota > Metazoa > Arthropoda > Insecta > Hymenoptera > Cephidae > Trachelus > Trachelus troglodyta. The sequence continues at coordinate 1,389,349 of JARQTJ010000412.1, read as the reverse complement.
TTCTCTGTCACTTTCTCCTTCTCTTTTATTCCGTATCTCTCTAGTAGCTAGAGAATAATGGAACGTACACGCTCGATACGGCAACGGAATTCCAAAGCAACCCCTGTTCTTCCTCATCGAAATTCTTCGTAGCCGTTAAGCAATTAGTCGATGCATCGTTATAGCTTTGCACGACATGCTTTACAGCATATCGCGAATATTTTCACATTTGAGCTCAACTAATATCCTGCGTCACTGATATTTTCACAGAGTTTTCAACAAAGTGAAAAGCAGAAGTGCGCACATGAAATCGCATCGGCCGATGCCCTCGCCCGATTCAACGGGACAGGAATCTAAGCGACCGACGCAGCAGTCGAATGCACAACAGCAACACCAACAACAGCAGCAACAGCAGCAGCAACAACAACAACAACAACAACAGAGCAACACGTCGACGCAAGCGCAAGACTATCAGCAACAAATATCGAAGGGCAACAACCCCGATTCGAACGCGCACAACGCCACACACTTATGGCACAATCCAACGAGACTCAGGCCACCATAGGAAACTCGGTTAGCTATACTTAAGTTACCTTAACGAAGGCTGTAACGGTACGATAAGAGAAGTGATATCACGTGACGAGGTTAGGAAATAATTCACAAATTTCCGAACTCCAAGTCGTGTTCGTAGTAAGATACTCCCTCTGGCGAAGTTACACGATGCCGAAGATGTTCGCGACGGGCTGCGTCTGACGTATTCTCAGACAGTTCTTACGAGACAATTTTGTTTTCCCTCTTTTCGACTTTCTTCCTATCTTCTTTGGCATCCTGTATAAACGTGACCAGGAATCAAAGTGGGAATGGCGAGTTCGTAAAGGCCTAAGACGTGCCGAGCAATCGACTGTTAGGAAAGGTTACATAACCTCCTCCGACTAATACAAATTCTGCACAATGAATTTAAATTCGTAATCTAAGGAAAAGAATGCGTGCTAAGCACTCTTCGAGCGTCTAGGGCAAAACTCTGTTAGATCGACACAGAGGACAGGGTACTTATTTAATGCGACGAACGAGCGAAGAGTAAGGGGTTGGGAGGGAAAGAACAATGAAAATTTTCCACGGTCCGTATAACTCGCTCGTCTCGAAATTGGAATGCGTGGAGGCGTTCCTTCCTTTTTTTTTCTTACTGAGAAAGAGCAAAGAAAGGAAGAACCATAAATCGCCATGACGATCCGTTCGATCGATGCTCTATACACGGCTATAAAAAATCTATCGAGGTATATGGCCTAAGTGATGTAGTGCGCACTGTCGTGTGATAATAGCGCAATGTTAATACGAGTGACAGATGCGCACAATGAGTACGCAAATTATTGAGAACGGCGAAAAATGAAAAGTGAACGCGCGCTATAGTTAAGCGACGCCGCCATAATCGACGACGACTGCGACTTTGGGGATGGAGAAATATATATAATATTAATTGTGCACACGAGAAGTTCCCAGACTATGCCAGAAGACATTAACTGTTACCTGTTGCGTATTTCTTCATATTACCAGTTTTAGGTTGTTTCCCTTACTTTATTCCTCTTACTCTTCATCTTTCCTCTCTCTTTCGTTCTTCCTTCCATGGACTTCTTTCGATCCACCGTTATCCGTGGCCGATCACGAAGCGCCCGACCAACCGTCCGACAATGTTCGTCGCTACGAGACAGAGTTGACGAGGAATTCCTTAAAATCGATACGAAAACATTTATCGTTTTAATTAAAGAAAATATAACCCTCGTAAAGTTTCTACGAGTTTCTATATTAAATACGTTTGTCTGATTGCTTCCAATCTCGTCATGACGCACATTGAAGACACGGTCGAGTGATTCGCGATCAGGATGGTCGATACGTAAAGTACCACTTGTTGTACGTTCATTCTAGATATATTACTTAGTTAATTAAATACTTAAATGTAATTGAGGAAGGTTAGGTAAGCGGTATTCGCGCACGCATAGATTTGTTGAGAGACCCGATTTTCGTTACCTCTATTATTACTTAACACATTGATGATATTTGATTGAATAGAATTTTAATATATATATTGATGTAACTTATAATATTATTTCTAGATTAGGCGATTAGTTCTCTAAGAACATTGTTCAAGTTTCACTATACAGGTATTCGGCGCCACCGACACCGGATGTAATATAACGATTATACATATATATATATATATATATATATATATATATATATATATATATATACACGTGCATACAGGAACACACTATATTCATACACTCTCACTCGCAGAGGACACAGAGACACAAACTAGATTAAATCGCTCGATAAAACATTACTTAACTAATGCGATCACTAAATTACTATGTGTACATAATAACGTGTACATGACTGTACATATACATAAATGTCTGTATGTACAATTGAGAAAAAGGATTTTACGCGATTTAAGTAGCATAGGTTTTAGGTTGTTCTAGAAGGGATCTTATATATACTAGGTATATACACTTGGCTTGGTTTTTCTATCTTACTAAGGCCCTACGTGACGAGACTCTTGCAAAAACAATGTCGAGTAGATACATTTTTTATTAAGAGTGACAAACTTTTCTTTCTTGGCTCATTTATATTTTCTAATGGGATACCAATACGATGTTCCTATATACAGGAAGGTATCCTAAATAAAAAACCGATCATGGTCGTCCGCGTTTAGAAGAAAACTTGTCTCAGTATAAATAATGAAAAATCGTCGTTGTATGATAGCCTAATTTTTATCGATCGTAATGAAATTCAGTTCACAGCCCCAAACTACGTAATTCAAGATGAAGTCATCGCTCTACATTTTCATCATTTACACTTTGCATCACTTTCATCGCTGAAGTCGATATGTAGAAACGTCCTTATTAAAAAAAAATAGAAGGAAAAGAAATGAAAAAGAACTTTTTATATTTTAGAGAAGGAGATACGATGTGCATCTTTGCTAGCTCAATTCTAAGCTATATTCTAACGGTACTTTTTACACGGTGTTAAACGAAGAAAAAAAAACGTTGATGTATATCCCAGATTCCTTTAAAGGAACTCTAAATTGTTGTTCAAGAGATTTGCCAATCGTAGACGCTATAACTCTATCCTAAAATATTGTTATTCATTGTTAACGCTCTTCTTCTTATTAACTTTTAACATTAAAATAAATCACGCTGAATATTTTAACATTTGGATCTTTTCTCGGCTTATAAACAAGAGGGAGTGACCGGATGCTGTTTCAAACGATCTATGAACTCCGAACGATCTTTATTGCTAATTATTCAAATCTTTGATACGCTCAAACTTTCAAAAGGCAGAGGTCGAAGTTCTCGAAGAACCATCTATTATCTCTTTGTAATTGAGCAAGAATGTCAAGAGCCCTCTTCGTCATTTTTGTTCTTTCTTGTCAAACTTTCCTCCCTCTTCCTGCAGCAATCTTTCAGTGCGCTTCATTTCTAAGGCTTGCCCCCAAATTTTACGTGAAAAAAAAATTTAAAACAAACTGAAAAATCAAAAGATCCGGCCACACGAGATACATATGGCTATTGTTATAACGTTCATTTACAGGTTCGCATACATAGGTAAATGAGTACGGACGAGAACGATCATTACATAAAAACATAATTTACAGAAATAACGATATCTGGATTTTTTCAACTTTTTTCTTTCATCTAAACGCAAATTTTTTAAACTCATCGAATCTTCAGAATTCCCTGTATTTTTTTTTATCCATAAAGGGTGGATCCAATTAAATCAATATGGAGAAAAGTTTTGATAGGTCGTCAGGGATACCGATGTAAAATGAACATTCCTTTTTCCCCATTAATTAACTTTATTCAGATTACTTGGTAATTAATGTTCGTCTCCCGATCGTACTCCTTTACTTCTACAGTTAATATACAGACGACGCGGGATTCAGTGAATTCTGTGTAACAGCCTCCAGCGCAATTTGAAAATGTCGTAGCGCCTAATAATCTATTGTACTATAAATAAGATTTTAGAACTTCGAATCATAAAGGTTAGTTTATTTAAGGAGTTGAAATTGTTATGGACTCTGGTCTAAAGGGAACGACGAAGTCATATAGATCGAATGCAACAAAATTAGCAGACATATCATTTAAGACAATACACTTGTTACAGAAACTAAGTTTCTACTAATATAATTACTATTGTACGTAATATAAGTCTTTAACGGACTTACAATTAGAGAATCAGGGGAATCGGGGTAGCTAGCGATAAAAAATGATGAACATAAGCGATTTTACCAGTCGCCTGTTTCGAGTCCGGAAAACGATAAAATTGCCGCCATCAATATCGGTCGTTGCTATTATTAATCAAATCAAAATTTACCACCACTACTAGCAACAAATCAAAACTCACTTAGCTCGCAATCAGTTATCAACTCGTTATTCAAATAATTACTGAAAGACATTGATCCATTCGATATACCTAATTCTCAATCGCTATAACTCATCTTGGTCTTCCACTATTGATTTCAACTTGGATTCTCTAGAATTTTACTCTCCCACGCTCCTCTGCAAGACGATTATTATTGTAAGAGAAAACCATACGTATTCTTGACTCGAAGTAGTAATAGCGTGGAAGTTATCGCGCGGCGAATCGCTGGAGGCTGTCTGCTCAGAAAAGCGGAGCAGGAAAAATTAACGAAGCAATGAAACAGTAACGAAGATACGCATGAATTGTACAAACGAGTCCCTCCACGTCACAGAAACCAAAAAGAAGTAACGATATATATATATATATATATAACAAGATGATAAATATGTGATGTATTTAAATGGTATGTGGTATATGGTATTACATATTTGTACATAGGCGGACCCGTGCCATCAACTAGTGAGTTGTACCGATATTGTACTGACACTGAGCGAAGATCGAACAAAAAACCGCGATTCGCTGGATATCGAACAGAGATCGACAAATTCTTCATCATCTTGATTCATTTATTATTATTATTGTATAACTGACAGAACATTTATTTTTATAAATCGAATTAGAACATCGTGTATATCGTTGCTTTGTTATCAATATACAATACTTATTATCATATATTACAGACGCATTTTTCAAGTGAGAAAGTATTCTGATTTTATTGAATTTTAGTCAGCAAGCTTTAAGAGTCATTAAACACATGAACGTCCATCTCTGATCGATATCCAATGATTTCAGTACTTTGCCAAGATTGAAAAAAAAAGATAAACGATAAGAAAAGTACAAGAGTTAACATCCCCGAGCGAGTCGTGCTATTGAGTGATGCTACGATAATATTCGAAGACTGTCAGGAATCATGATTGAATATCGCGATAAATTTATTTCAATTAACGACAATACCTTGTAACGTATTAATTAATCACGCCTGATATTTTTTATCGTGCATTAGCATTTTCACGAACTAACATTTCCTGCTTTGACTTCAATGCAAGGTTCGATATATCTATTTATACTGTCTCATTCGCATTTTAAAAAAAATTCTTCATCTTCGCAATTATGTCTATTAAGGTAAAATTATGTAGCGAACGTATTAACGCTCTACGTGAAACATACAGGTACTCAAAGCCATACTTACACAATGGATAAATTTCAATGGTCAAAACAATTGGAACGAGGTTTACAGTGAAATTGCCAAACACAAAAATGAAGAAACAAAAAAAGGAATTATATAAGAACCAAAAACCAGATTAAACGAATGGCTAAACTTCGACCGTGACAAAAATATATTGGTACAACTCGATGAAGAAAGTGTAGCGTGGTTATACACCTGAGGAATGTGCTCAAAATACTGTATTAAAGAGAAAAAAGTCTACTAAAGAATCATCAACGTTTATGCAAAATTACTCTTAACGAAGGAAAAAAAATTATTATGGATTATCGATATTGTAATCTATTGTCCTCTTACTTATTACCTACTTTAATGTCTATCTCTATACACCAGCATGGTTCTTTATACTCTTCTATTTGATGTTACACTATTCTCTATTAACTTTTACTATTAAACCTATTGTTAATAGCGTTTTTAATGTAAGAGAACTTGGCCAGCTGTAGCGTAGCCTTCGGATATGTCATCACGTCATGTTGCATAATAGGAATCAACTACTCGCTATATTTAATAGCAAGACAAAATTTCGAGTCCCTCATTATAGAAAGAAAAAGTGAGCGCAAGAGAGAGAGAGAGAGAGAGAGAGAGAGAGAGAGAGAGAGAAAGAGAGAACAAGAGCGTTCTTTACAAGTCCCGTGTTTCGCAGTTACACAACACAAGATGACACACGCACACAATTTTTCATACTTCATTAACTCTCGTGCGCACACTTATCAAAACGCATACCGAGAATGCTCAAAATTTATCAAAAAAAAAACCATACTATTATTCTCGTATTTTCCTCTGGCACTAAAGTCTCATATAGTAATTTTGTGTATAGACCGAGAACGATGCATTATGATTATTATTTTTGTGTTTCAATAATCATAATTGTTCTGTTATGTCGTAGACTTCCCTTACTTTATCGTTACGCAATAATTACCAACAAAGGGACTGGTCTTCGGCTGTAGCAATACCTAGTATGACGTAACGTTACTACTGTCATTCTTTACGCACTTCTCTGCTCAACTAGTTCTTATTACCAATAATGTACTTATATACGCTAGACATTGTTTGTTGTAAATTAGAATCTCGTTGTAGCGTATCACTCACTAACCCAATCGCTTTAGTCGTCTTGCTCAATACAGAAAGAGAGTGAGTGAGAGAGAGAGAGAGAGGGGGGGGGGGACAAAGAAGGGAGAAAAAGTAGAGTTTAAAATCATCAGAAAGCAGGCTATCGCGATTGGTATATCAATGAAACAGTAATTAACTCAAATGACAAAACTTACAGTGTAAGTCGCTCAAATGTCGGTGCCATAAGCAATATGGACAATATAATATTAATTGTTTTAATGACTGTGCGGTAATCTACAGCTGGCCCAAGGAATTCGATTATGCATTACAGTTATCTTCTCAAAAAATCGTCCCCCACCTACCACCCTCCCACTTGACGATTTCTCCCCACTTCGTATGCGATCAATCATCGAAAGCTCTCTTGCATGTTCCTCGCCAAATCTTGGACAAATATTCTGTTGCCAATTGCCAATAGCGCGTTGCGTAGTGAACGTACGAGGACATTAATTATCGAGCCTATGCTGTACCTATATCTAATGTAAGTTCTAATTAACAGTGTGCCACTCTCTGCTAACGTTATCGTTCGATCAATCGAAAGATTTCATACGTGCATATACTTACCTGTCATCTATTGTTATTACCGTAGCGATCATCCATCACCTTATTACCTGCGTTTCTCTTCATCGGTTAGACTAGGAATTTTGTTCCTTGGGATCCAATTTGCTCTTCATCGTCATCAATCACAATGAACGGATCAGAGTCAGAAAGTTGATATTTTTCAATTTTTTTTTTTGACGGAAAACTGTAATGCGTAAAGTCATTTTTGCACACCATTGAGTCAATTCGAAGTGCGATGTGATCTCGAGTTTGTCGAGTGTTGTTGATACGTGTGAATGACCTAAGGGAAAAAAAAGAAGAAAGAAAAAAATCGTTAATTCACACGAGTCGTAAATTCTTCTCGCGTACCGTCAACTGTCATTTCTAGGAGGCCTCCTAAACCCCATGATAACCGTGACTATTCGTCGTGACGTCGCTATTGACGTCAGTGACGGAGGAGAGAGAGAGTGAGAGAGAGAGAGAGAGAGAGAGAGAGAGAGAAACAGTAATCGAAGGAAAGTTTAAAAAAAGAAATTACAAACGGATACAGTGGTAGACGTGAAAATAAAGCATAGCAGATTCGAAAGGATGAGCTACCCCCCGAGTCCGGCCAATTAGGCGCGAGATATATATAAACGGAAGATACGGTAAAATTGATAAACATCTAAAATGTGCAACAAAAAAGGAAGAGTTACTACGTGCAACGTTACCAGATTCGTGAGTCGGTTGTGCGCATGTGCGCGTGCTATCCGAAAGAAAATCAAGCGGCTTAGCTAGGGCAACGAGCATCAGTGCATCAGTATTATATTATTAAAAAAAGAGATACTTGTACATTAAATTAGTAACTAAATAATTATATATTGCGTATACATACATACCACTTTATTTAATATATACATATTGAATATATTGATGCGATATATATATATAGTCACAGATAAAAGGTATAATGAATATAACTGAGTATGTATAGAGAGTAAAAGGGAACGGAGTACTTCGAAACTTGCTACGTAAAAACTCGATGTTATTTGTTAATAAGACAAGCTTCTTTGATTTGTGAGTGTCGGGGATTCGGTTCATTTACCAGATATCCTTACACGCGGTAAAGTAACCTCGTCGATGATAATACATTTTATATATGTATGTATCTATATGCACATATAAATATATACATATATATATACACCCATTCCGTCGAGGCCGACTTCGTGCTACGTGTTAAATTCGATCGACGATCTCAAACCGATCTCAAACTCGGTCCTTTCCGGAAAAAATGATACAAGCACACTTGTGGCTTGATAAAAAGACATTAACGAATACGATGAGTAACGTCGAGACAACCGCGGCAACGATTGAACACCTAATCATTTAAAAATAAAAATTCTATACTTCTGTACCCACATAAACCACCAATACCACTACACCGGCATCATCGCGCTATCATTAATATCCTCCACATACACACACACATACACGCTCCCCCACTTGAAAATTGCAATTAATTTTTAAGTCCTCGATAATACCCGCCCCCCCCCCAGCCCGCCCCATCCCTGAGAGTCTCGCGAATGCAAAAAGGGATCACCGTAAATCGATGAACTCTACTATGAAGAAAAAGGGGGAAAAAAGGTTTTAATACTCAGATGTAATAAATAATCTAACCGTCGTTTATAAATGTATGTATAAGATAAATACTGAATATATAAATGAATAAAATATATATATATATAGATTATCACGGCAATGCATACGCAGTATATGTACGATGATATATATATGACTATTTTCTTCTATGAATATTGTGAGTGACTGGTGCGTGTTACTTCGAAATACGTTTGAAGGCGTGCTGCGATCGGTGTGAACCGCGAATTATGGCAAAAACACGTTATACCGATATCGAGGAATGATCGACGTTAGGTACGACGTTCAAATTGACGAAATGCTTTCGAAAAGATTTTTTTTACTCGAGCCACATTGGATCTACGCCATCCCGCTGCCAGTCTCCACTCACTAGGCCACCCCATCCCCCGCGCACCCGCGAACGAAAAAAGTAAAAAAAAAAGTAACGATTCGCATGCGAAAATATACGCGGACAGTTTGACAACTGTCTCGTCGTAATGTCCCTGTTCGCGATGGCAGTGCGTCTTGTAACGCTAGCTATTCTCTCACACCGAGCTATACAAATATAAGTGAACGACAGAACAGGAGGAATGGGAGGGAGGTTGTGATCACAGAGGAATTTAAAAGAAAATGAAATGGAAGTGGAGCCAGAGAGCTAAATAGATTAGAGGGAGAGAGGGAGAGGGGGCGGAGAGGGGGAAGGGGGGAGAGAGGGGGGGATGGGACAATTGGAAATGAGAAAAATAAATAAATATTAATAATGAAATATGATGTGGAAGCCAAGTGCCTTGTGTTCCGGTAACTAATCGTTGACTTTTACCTACGATATTAAAGAAAAGAGGAAATGAAAAAAAACCGAAGCGAACCACGAGATGTAAAACTTGCCAAAACCCCCCAAAAAAATGTAATTAATGAACGTTAACCAAATCACCGTGTAACTGATAGATATGTTTTTCGATAGGAGGAGTATAATTTCGCGCGCGAGTATGCTACGATGAGTGAACGAGAATCGGATTTTATAAATAAATTCAAACTGTACCGATCATACCCATACGGTGATTCATACACTGTTTGTTTATTTTGGATTTAGAATGCAATTAAATACAGCATATTTTACCATTTAGTAAACTTCACTTCACTATTATTTTCTTTTTTGATTCGCAATTGTTTTGCGCTCGCGCTTTTTTTTTATAAAAATATCCGCACCAGCCTAAACGATCCGTTTCACTCGGAACCGATCTTCAAAATATCATGGTCATATAAGTTTTCATTTATCCGTTGTGAATTCATGAATTTCAAAAAACTTCACATATTCCTATAGGAATAATAGTACAGTGCCAAAAAAAATAATTGCGTGACGTGTACCTAAACGCACCCTAACGCCTAACGCTCGTATATAAACATACGTAGCCCCCCATCCCTCGCTGTGTCTTCAGATTAACCGTTCATCGATCCTCGCGATCCGATCCTGACGATCACTTATCGTTCAGTTCAACAGTGTCCTAGGAAGGGTTGAATTGACCTTACAATTAATCTCTTTGTCCAACTTAAGTAGGACGAAATAAAAATTATGAAAATATATAGATCACGACAATTTTAGTTTACAACAACCATAACGATCAGCAATATTTTTGCTGGATCCATTTGTAAACTGTAATCCCGATCGATCGATAAATTTATCCGAATCTGATTACGCAAAGTGTTTGCGACCAGCGAGCGTCTCCTATTGCACAGTGCGATGAGAATGCATAATTCGCCCGTTCCCGTAAGAACCACTCACCCGTTTCCCATGAGCCAGACAATTTGCCAAAATTCCGGTAGAACTTTTAAAGTCATCTTAAACTTATTAAAAAAAAAGTCAATCGTTATTACGATAGCAACGACGGACATAGGACACATATACACGCACTCCAGACCCTATGGGGTCTTTTTCATTCAGAGCAAAAATCGTTTGGTGTTGTGATAAATCTAGATGAAAAAAAAAATATATATATAAGATAAACGAAAAGTAATGGGAAACTCGAATGTGTTTTTTCTAATGGTTCTAATATTAATATCTTCTAACTATTATTACCTATCTCTACAAGGAATTGATGTACATAATAGGATTCTGTAGCTAGTAAGGAATGTAAAAATCGATGACCGGTGATCCTGCACCCATGATGTATCGTGATTCGCTCTATGGAAACTATATAGCCTGTATAATTGTAATGGCTGTGCGTAAAGTGTGTGCGAAGATTCGCTATCCTCTACTAAAAGGCTTCGACGGGATTCTGAAAACAGGTAGCCTAGCGTCTCGATGAAAACCCGACGTCAATCGATTTAGCACATAAGTTTAAAAAAAAGGTAACAACCGGCACTTGTCTCATAGGTGCATAGAAATGGATGAAAAAGACCCTAAACTGACAATCCTCTAGTTAAAAGAAGCAAGAAAAGGAAGAAGCTAAATGAAGAAAGAATAGAAAAAAAAGTAACGGTTACAGCATGTCTCCGAGTATGAATGCACACGGAAAGTATTAATCTCTAAGTAAAAAAAAAGAAAACTAGGGCACCCGGATTGAATTAGTCCGATTTAAGATATTTTCTCGTCATCCAATCTAGAAATACTGTTTATCTATGCGTACGTGGTTGGGAGTGACTAATTATGAATGAGACTGCATACATGTTCGTTTGCGTGTGCATGTGTAGGGAAGGAAGTGAGAGTGAAATTAGCATAAATTTTCAAAATATTTGTAAACAAAGGAAATTGAGAAAAAATGTCTTTCCAAATATGTCATAACAATTCACTCTCGCTTCTTCGTTCTTATCAGCTCATTGGGTTGCGTCTTTCTCGTATCACCAACTGAGACAATGAAAATGCTTTAATTACTACGTGACGTGATTTCTACGACTGTCTCGTGCGTTGCGCAACCAATCGGACGTTTTTTGCGAGTATTAATGGTGGCTTTAATATAGTCGCGTTTCACGGCGAGGAATATACGATTATTCGTTTCAAGTACATCCACGTGTGAGAACAAACCTGTATAGACGAATTCCCATAAGATCGATAGGTTACGACGCAGTACAGTTTGTCATTACGAGCCTACCGGGCGAATCAATCCTGCGTACAAGAAATCTAGTTTAATCGTACCGTTAAGTGTGATTTTACAATTATTATTACGCTAATTGTAATAATGGTTATTAATTGTGTATAAATAATTAATGAAATAATTATCGACAATTACACTATATCTACCTAAACACAATCACGTGTAAAGATGGGAAGTGTTGGGGGAGTGTGAAAGGGATGGGCAAGATACTAGAAACGCGAATGAAATACTCATACGCGAAATTCATTAATTTAATTTCAATATAGTAATTACATTTTGTTCGTCCTTCGATATTCATGACATTTGGGTTACATTAGCGTGCTTTATATCGCATTCAGATGGAAAGATCCTGTACACGATTGTTCATGATAATTACACTTTTTTTGTGCTTCACTCTGCATAACTGCATTAATGATTTTAAATAAAAAATGAAAATTCATAACGTCAAAAATAAAATACTGTTTATCGACAGAAACTTTCATATTCACTGGTCGAAGTGTTATGTATCTCGTTATGAATGCTCGTGTATGGAATTGGAGTACGCGTGGGAAAATTTCAAAATTCAAAATTGAGTACGACACACAATGACGTTTAACAAACGTTTAAAAAACTGTGCCAACTCATAGCAAATGTGAACGGACTAATGAAATTGTTCAATAAAGATCGTCGTGATCACGTAGATTGAAGGAGAATACTCAAGAAATTACGGTGACATTAAAAAAGAGAGAAAAATGAAAATAAGATAAACGTGTGAATATGAAAGACATGTCTTTCGGGAGGGACGCGTCTTAAGAAAAAAAAATAAAGACCGGCTTTGGATAACTATAACGTATTTATTTTCTATAGCCCGCGAAGAGAGCTAATCTCTTTTAAACGGTACAATTAAAAAAAAATGGCGCTCCGAGGCCCACAATGGCGAACGTGTAGTATGCAATAATACATGTATAAAGAGCATGGATTTTATATGTGTCATACTCATACTGAAAAATAGTACCCCCTAAATGTGGGTATTAAATTAATCGAAATACCCGTATACTATACATTAACACCGTTTGTTGTACCCGTAACAAAGACCCATCGAGATCGCTCAGATTCCTGAAATGATTACGAAGTCATTTTTCTTTCCCGTTTCCGTTATTATAATCGTATATCGCGACAATCACGCAAAAGAATTGCTAAACTCTTGGAAAGAGAAATTTTAGACGTTCCTTTACGATATTCGTAAGAAATAACATGACGCAGAAAAAACCGAGTCACTCATCCTCTCGTCCAAGTGGGAAAAAATATTGAAAAACATGGCCTTGATAACCGCAGTTCAATTCGCATATTATTTCCGCACCGTAAAATGGAACAATTCAAATACTAATCATTTCAACAAAAAAAAAGTGATCTCGATGGGATAACGCTATTCGTTACCTGCGTACTGATACAGTTATATGTCAGGAAATAAATTCAGAACAAATGCACAACGAGAACTTATGGCGAGTAAAATCCCGATAGCGCAGATAGAATGCACGTACATTTCCACACGTGTTAATTAATAGCGTTTTTCATTGGCAGCATGTACTTGCACCGAGTTTGCACGGTTTGGCCTGGTACGTTTTCGATCGGAAATTTGTTCAACGGCTATCAAATTCAATGTAGTGCAGAGTTCCATTCGCAAAGAGCGACACGTATCTTAGATACGGTTAAAAAAATGCGTCAATCAAAATCGCTCTAAGCCATAGCTGTACTTGTACGCACAGACGAATTGCATATATCCACTAACATGTATAAATGATGAAACCCATAAAACTTTATTGTATTGTACTTTAAACATGAACGAAACATGGCTGCAGCTCTAAATCAAAATGATCATCTAGAAAGAAAAACTACTGAGAGCCATGCCACTGCACGGTATTTCAGTAAGGTATTTCAGAGTACATAATTAATTTAAGAGACTAAACCAGTATTAAGTAACGAGGATTAAAAAAAAGGAGACAGAGGAAAAAAAGTAAAATTTACTTATAACAAAGTTATGTACTTGTTAGGCGAATTGTGGGTGGATGGGGGAGGGGGGTTTCTAGGAGGGGGGAGCGGGGCAGAAGAGTAGGCGGCCCATGAAATACCGTTGAATTTCATTAATCAAAGTGATTGATAAATCGGAATTAGTAGTAATAACTTGTAGAGGACTCTCTATAGGGCTGGACAATATTTTCTTACGGGACGATAACTATTACCTTTTTCTGTACATTTCCAGTGTAAATATTGCGTGTTAAAGCTATACATATTTTTGTGTATTGTGAAAGATACTTATATACTTTGTATTTGTCCGAGGACGGTCGGGGTTATAGAACGAGAATAAATGGGATGAAGAGGAAAAAATTTATATAAATTTAATATATACCTATAGAGGATCGATGTTAATTGTTCGGTGTTAAGCGATTGAAGTGTGTTTATCTCAGAAGCCATTGCGTATAGCTACGAGTTCTCTCTGCTTTTTTTCCAAAAAAGAAAAAAAAAATCATAAATTTTCTGTCCAGCCCTACTCGAAACACGTGTATCTACGCCCAGATACGCGGACACGGATTGTACACTCATGCACTATTAAAACTGTTTGTTCTCCCGTAGTTCAAAATGTATTTTGATAATAATAATAATGCGAAATCCAATTGAACAAATACCATACAGATTCGTTTCTCATTAAACGAAGGAGAAATGTCCGACATATCAAACAAAAAATTTAATAACGAGAAAAGAATCTTCGGAGATTAAAAAAATAATATTACTACAGCAATACCCTTTCGCTCAATACGGATAATACAAAAAAAAAATGAAAAAAAAGTGAATCTTTTGGAAAGTTTTAACGATGGAATTTAATGAAATTAAACGAAAATTCCGACTGTTAGACACTAGAAACTTTACTATCCAGCGTTGGCAGCATCTTCCAAAATCTTTTAACCTCCTCGACGCTGACGCTTCAACTTATCTATTTATAAACGTATCAATTCGTTTAAAATGCTGTCGTCGTAATAAAATTTTTTTTTCGAAAATGCATGGATTCTCGAAAGTTTTCACTGTCGCGCCACTATGCATGTTACGTACGTCATCAATTATCTGGCGCCTTGTGAGGATTTGGTTGGCCTGAATTTATTAATAGGCGCTCACTCAATTCGTACACCCGACGTTAACTCGTTTTCAAAATCTGATAATTAACCATCATAACCTGCGACTATCTCTCCTCGCGTTTATGGATAATGTGAAATTATATCCTTATCGGTATCCTAATATCTAATTATTACAATTGGGTATCGGCATACCTAACGAAGTTTATCGATCGCGTAGAGAGACTTGAATCAGAGGACGTGAATTCGGGGAAAGCAGGATTTCAATGTCGTATATTATAATACAAAAAGGAAATCACGTTTACGTAGACGTACAAGAGTGACAAAAGGAAAGAGAGAGAAAGGGATAGAAAAAAACAAAATAGAAAAATCTCGAAAGAGACACAGTGAGAAAGTGCATTAGAGTGAAAGTGGGAGAGAAAGACTGAGAGAACGGGATAGAAAAAAAATTAACGAGATGAGAAAATATGTAGTGTACCTACAGTAGTACCCATATACCTGTCTACACCTAGGTAAAGATGATTGACAACTTTTTTTTCGCAAGTACGTATTAGGAGACTGCGTATAAATCGAAAAGTTTGGAAATTTCGCAAATCGCGTATTTGCCAGTGGTACGATTGAAAAAGAAACTCACTACTACATTTTTCAATTTATACGTAAATTGTCACAAGTGAATGCAAATTTCAAGGATCTGCTTCGTTCCTTCTTCTTCTTCTACTTCTACTTTGTTAACGCTTTACGTACTGTATAAATACGACTACGTCAGATTTCTCAATATCCGATAGCTCTGTCAAAAGGATAATAGTATAAATGATTGTTCACTGTCCAAGAATTCGTTGATAAGTATGAATGTACCGGAAGTAGAATAATCGATAAAGCCCAAAGTGAGGACAGTATACAGAGGCAGGAAATAAAAACGGATATTGATACACGATCCACGCGTTGCTTAGACGAGTATCGAGGAATGAGAAAGAGATATAACAATAATATTTAAAAAAAGATAAGGATAAAAAGTGACAATTAAAAAAGAGAAGCATACATGTCTATCTCAGTGAACGAATAGAATCCCTTTTTCCCACACGTTATGTCGATGACGATGAATCTAAAATGTGTGTACCGGTGTCCGAGCACGAAGCACGATTTCAAAAAGACAAAATGTGAATGGGTCTCGCAAGATGCTCGGAGAGAGATTCAAAAAAGTAAAATCAAACAAAGGAAAATTCGTCGTAAATGTGCGCGCTACGTTGACGAAATTCCGTGCACTTTGCGAACACGTAAATGAATAGTCTGTTCGTTAGGGCAAGGATACGTACAACAGTACAATGATAGACAAAAGTTTGTAAAATATCGAATACGTTCTGGTAAAGTTCACCTAATAGTAGTACGGCAAAGACAATGTAAATGTATTAAAAGTTTTACCCGTTTTTTCCATCCCTTCACCTCATACCCTCTTTGTGACAGGCTAAAACTACCCTTTGCCATAAGGAATAATAACCATTCCTTAATCCCTTCGCTCCTACTTAACAATGCATTCGGAGCATCCCTTCGTTCCCATCCCAATTGACGAGTGTATAAAATGATATCATGTAATTAATACCGATTAATATATTACAGAATAAAAAAAAATGATTGATTGTGAGTCATTTAAATAATTGTTATATGTATTTTCTATATATTATGGTAATAACTAATACGATTATATATATTGAGATGACATTACGGTACTATTAACTAAGTGTAGCATTTTAGGTAAGCGAGGATTCGAGATATAAGGCGAGATGTTAAGGTTGGATTGTTCTGATCCAATTTTTTTTCTGTAAATCTCAAAGTGAATTGCGGGTGCACGCTAAACGAAAAGACGTTCACGCTCGAGACGACTAGCCAGCGCAACCATCCGACACTTTTTCAAAACGCGATGGGGCGTTCTTTAAATAAACGGCGCTATCGTTTCGAGTGTACGTCGATGGTTGCAACAAAAAAAATACTGAGTGAAAAAATCGATGTGGAATTTGACAAAAGAAGTAATGTATTTTCTCACTCCCACAGCGAGGTGAATGTTCATCGCTACATCTTATTTGGAACGAAACCTAAATATATTATATTATTATATAAAATTACTGTATAATTGTAACGAAAATTGTTTTTCAAACGATGTGGTATTTTTATTGTAGATATTATTATATAACAAATAAAATCATGATTCATTGTATAATTTGCTAATAGTCAATATATCACTCTGTGATATCTGCCTGGATCAACGATTTCGCGGGCGTTTCGATGCAGACCCTAAATTGTATTTTCATATGAAGTATTCTATGATAGTTTCAAACGATTCAGCAGAGTGGCGTTGTTAGGAAACTGGCCTAGTTACTAGTAGCAATATTTCCTGCATATTAATTGATTTGCCATATACTGGCCCTTAACAAATGGGAACACAAAACCCTATTAGGAACGAGTATTACAACGGACCTACTGACCAATCTGAAATTTTTTTATGTTCTTGGCAGGTAATTTTCATGCGTGACAAGTCTTAAAAGAATTGGCCGTATCGTTTCTGAGATATACAGGGTGTTCCGAAATTACCTGACCCGGTGGGTATGGCGATGTTCGCAAGGCTTCACTGATCACGAAAATGACCTTCGTTTTGTCCGGAAGCTCTTAGTTTTTAAATGGGAGCAGGTCAAAGTTGACCAATCAGAGCGAAGCATCAACAG
>JARQTJ010000412.1:1347752-1364509 GCA_030142635.1 Trachelus troglodyta | reverse complement strand
ACACACACACACACACACACACACACACACACACACACACACACACACACACACACACACACACACACACACACAATCTTTCTTTCTCTCCCTTTCTCACGTCATCGGCTTTCATGGTACTTCCTGCTTTATTATGTAACTCCTTACTTGATTATATAATAATTGTATATACATATACAAACCGTTCGACTCGATACAGCAGTTATACATCTAAAACAGTTGCTCGTGAATTGTTCATCGTGATACACGTACACACTCCATACGTACGATGCACACATAGACAATCGAGCAAAATCTTTTATGATTCTCCCAGGAAACGCTCCTTTTATGCTCTTTGTAAGTTTTCATCTTTTTTTTCCTTTTAGAATTCCTCGCACACCGTTCATTCATTCCTATATAATAGGCCGATAAGGCTCTCGTACCTGGGCAAGAAGTTTGAATCCTCGCACAATTCAGGATACATTCTGACAGGCGCGCACGCGGACGAGTCGCATGTAATAGAATGCGCTTTACTTTTAAAAAACAAAAAGAACAAATTAACAGGTTCGATGATGCAGGAACTATATAACAAAGAAAGTCGTATTTAAACTACTTGCTACACGTTTAACGCGAAGAATTTGTTTCCGGAACAAAAATCATTTCGTTTTTCATTATATTTGTTAACTCAATCCTCTTGAGCTTTATACTCGGAAACGCGTGCCCTCTCCAAACGGAAAATTCTCCTATCGCTTTACCTCCCTCGTAAAATTATATTTTGAGTAAAGTTCATTTGTAAAGCATTGACTGACGACGCGGATCGCCAAAAAGAACCATTTTCTACGGCAAGCTGTGCGCCTCGCGAGGATGCCATGTAAAACGAAGAAGAGCAATGTTGATTGACGTAAAGAAAAGTATCAAAGTGCCCAGCGAAAATGTGGGAAAACGGACGCTGAAACGCGTTTTGGCAGTGCCATCACATATGGATTAGCAGGTGAAATGGCAAGAGTGAAAATCTGATATAGATGAAAGTCACGGAAAGGTATTATTCGATTTTCTTTTTTTTTTTTGAAGGACAAGCAAAAGACTTAATGGGATGCAATAAGAAAAATTCTAATCATAAACTCGAGACAAATAAATGTCATAAAAGATGCGAAACGCGTGGCGCGAAAGGATTATTTTCAAATCTCGAGTAGATTCGCTCGGGTGCTTTTCACATAGTTTACGCATTTCATAACTTTTTTTTTCTATTCACTTTAAAGCGTAACCGCATATAACAACGCAGTGGTACCTATCGACGAAAAATAATAATAATAAAAAAAGATTCAGAATAAGACACGGAGACGTAAAATGAAAATGAAAATACATAGAAAAAACACGTGTCGGTATAATATATTTATATATAACTTTTTATCACGTTTTGTTATTTTTTTTGTTTCTCATTAGATGTATAATTGCGTCATTACTTTATTTTATACAAGACGGGATTGTGGGTCAGGTACAAGAAGGCCAACAACTTCCAGGTTACTATTATCCAATCCACCATGTAAGTAAATCAACCTTCGTTACCAGAACCCAGAGTACAACCACTTGAAGAAATTGCTCCACGAGTTACCCTGACTATGGCCACCGCTACCCCAGGTTCACACACTGAACTTATTTATCCTAGTACTATGAACTTATTGTACATGTGCACCGGGTTGTCAGATTTGCCAAGGGTCACTTCGAGGCTCTCAACAATGATTCACCGGAGTCAATATAATCATCTTCGTACATTCTCAACCATTAGCTGAACTACATTTTTTCCTAAACTTTGAATTTCTTTTTCTTCCTTCTAAAATCCTGTCTTGCACACTCTCCCGGTCTTGGTATGATACAACAAATGCGCATAATTACTCATCGTCACAGAGTTAAACAATCACTCATTGACGTACATACGCACACGCAGACCCATGCTCTAACAACACAACTGTCTAGTCTCTGGTGAATGATCGGCGTCGTATAAAAAAGGCGAACTGTCATAACGGTAGATGAAAATTGTAGATTTTCTTTATCTCTCTGTCTTGACGTTTCAATTAACCTGCTATCAGTAGACGATGATTCAATAATGCTAGAACGGTCCTTATAAACACTGTCGTTGAATACTCAATGCAAATTACCTGTTCATTCATCCTAACTGTTCTTCACGATTATATATTTCTCTCTCTCTCTCTCTCTCTCTCTCTCTCTCTCTCTCGCTCGCTCTCCCTTTCACTCTTTTATTTTCATACAACAACCTCAAGTTTTCCAACGTCAACGATTCGTTACAAATAGCGCTAGCAGTACGCACGAGTGCAAAATTTGACTTTCAAAATAAATTCACGCCAGCACGTATGGCGGTAGAAGTTTAAAAAATTTTACAAAACCACGTCACGTGACCCCGGCCACGTCTGCATCTCACATTCCACATCCTCCAGTCTCTTAATTTGCGCATTCCACGTGGTTCTCGCAAAGCCCCCACCTGCTGCATCTACTCTCAGGTGTCGATCCGTCGATAATATTCAAAGGATAATGAATCCTTCATTATCAGAGTCATCACTTTTGTAATCTTCATCGTTATAATCATCATCATCATAATAATCATAATTATCGATATCTAATCATGATCACTACCATCATCGTCCTGGTCCTCTACGTCGTCTTCGTCCTTCTCGTGAGATAAAGCAGGTTACTTGCGTGCTTGACGATTGCCCGGTGGCAACGTGGACGTGGAGTGTCGGCTGGCCGTGACCCCCGATGAACTCTGATGGTTGTTGGCTTGCTGCTGATTCACTTGTTGTGTTGAACGCTTGCCCGCCTGACCACCAGCGGCGGTGGGGCCATTGCCGTCGCATTGGCGCTTCCAAAACAAAAGACACACAAAGAGCGACATTAGCGTGCCACCGTCTCTCTCTCTCTCTCTCTCTCTCTCTCTCTCTCTCTAATGTTCGTTTCTACAATTTTTGTGTGTCTTTGCCATTGTTTTCGAATCGCATTTCTCTTTATTTAACAACACTCGAACGAGAACGGAAGGAAGACACGCAAGATAGTCCATCCAGTCGTATCGTCTGGGTCCTCTACCGTGGCACAGGATATTCCATGTACGGATTATTAATTCCGTTCCAATTCCTAATATATTATCCCGCCCATAGACCCACCCTCAATTGATTTTAACTCGTCTATAACACATCCCATTGAGATGATATTCTTATTGGCTTGGTTTTTGTGCTTTCTTTTCTGTTTTGTGTTTTGGTTGCGAGCCCGTGTGAATTCTGTTTTTTATTATCTTTGTTCCTGAGGTTCTCACCTCCCGGCTCTGCATTTTTTTTGTTCTACTATCGGTTGCGCTTTCGGTTTCGAGTCCGCGCTCGCGTATCGCGACCTAGCTCATTTTTTCCCTAGATTTCGGTTACCTGCAAATACAATGGAGAACATTTCATGGAGTGCTAGCAAGAGTTTTCTGGTCTAAAGGGCGGCTTCAAATCATTGAGAAAGGACAGAACAGAGAACTGCCGCGCGACGAGTTTCGTGCAATTGGCCGCCAGATGGACAGAATATAATATAACATATCGCTAGAAACATATAACAGGATCGGCCGTAATAATTCTCTGTGTATTTTTCCTATTCCCCGATCTCCCCTTCTTTCTTTCTCTCCAATGTACATCACAGAGAATTATTGAATCCTTTCGTCTGATATAAGTTAACGAAGCTATTACCAGACGCCAATTAAATGCGCGGTCAGAGTAACATGCTTTTCTTCAACCAGATGGTGCAACAATGTCATAAAGATAAAATCCCAACAAAAGATCCTTTCACGCAGCCAAATGATACAAGATAGACAAATAATGAAGAAGGTAATAGCCAGCACCGTGGACCAAAAAATCCCACAAGCAATTACAGTGTCGTGAGTTGTGTTCTCGAATTCGTTTTCTCGTTTCGTTCTTTTGCTTCCTCGAAAAATAAGAACGGAAAAATAATGAAAGTCACAGGATATCAGAATTAGTAGCAGAAATCGTGCCACGGTATCGCGACATCAGCTCGTCAGACAGCAACGTCCTGTTTCTATAAGCCGTTAATAAATTATTCGTCCATTCGAGTAATTATTATTTAGTCGTAAAACGAAGTTTCAGTTACAATTCCAGTGTTATGTATTAGGTTGTCCAAATTGCAACTGCGGGTCACGTCCCTGTCCGCGTCCATGCTCATGTCCAGTTCATTCTACCCGTATCAGTTATAGGCCGTCTGCGTGGTTTCAGTCCGTTCCGATCCATCGTAAAATACATATTCTCAAATATCTATACCCAGCATAGACACCATTTTTCATTCTACCATTCAAGGTTGGAGAGGGGTGGGGGGAGTGAAAAGAAGACCCAGAGAGATACGCGGACGTATCCCAATCGTACAGTAGACTACGAAGCAACTCACTTGGACCTCGGTGGCATCTCCCCAGCAGCTGCGGCCGCAGCTGCATTCACGCGATGCAACCGCATGCTCACTCTTCGTTCCTGACCGCCGGTACCCGAGGCTGAAATATCGTAAAATTTAAAAAAGTTAAATAGATATAAATAATCTCGTAGATGAAAAATAATTGTATCGTACGGTCTATACACATATAACTATTTATGTTTATCTTTACATGTTACTACATACAATATATTTTTATGATTGCTAATAAGTATTATATACCCACCAAATTACTTATTGTTAGTATCTGCAGTTGCTTACAGTTAGTATCCATATATATGTTTGGATATAAAAAAAAATGAATAAAAATCCTGGTACAGGGAAAGATCTAATAAGACATGCGTAAAGGTGTTCAAAATATTACTGTGGCCAATCGTATTGTTCTTTTGAAATTTTTTCGCTTGTACCAGAATTTTTCTATTACTTTGGCAGGATGTGGAAGCTACTTGATAAACACCATTACGTGAATAATTCTACTGGAATAAGTGATTAAAAAAAAATTACATATCTCACAATTGGCACTTCCAAATGGAATAGGATTTAATATATTATTAATAATTAAAGATGACTGCAAAAACGTGTGAAAATGATATTAAATTATGTATTTTTCGAAAATGACGTACGAATGAATGATGACAAGGAGAGTAAAGTAGTCCGAAACACAAATAGAGAAATCAAAAAGTTCAAGATAGGGAACATAATAAGACGATAGTCAGAATCATCAATAAACTTCTGAAAGGCGTTATATAAGCTATTTAATTGATTCCCAATGATAGTCGAACGTGTGTATAAAAAAAAAGAGATAGAGTACCAAGAAATTCATATATTCCCAAAATCCGTTTTTCCATTCAAGCCAAAGTGAGACGAAAATTTACCCAAAAATAAGGATTGGCATTGCAAGGCAATGTCGTGTTTGGTGTGTGTAGAATAAATAAAAAAACCAGTCCTTGAATGGAAAAACATTTATTTCTACTTTCATTTCATAATAATAAAAAACAGACAGATTACAATGCAGTGATTCGCGAAGAACGCTAAGAAAAAACAAATTCATTCGAGGGTAGGATGAAAGTGTGAGAAAAAAGAATGAGGAAGAAGAGTGAAGATGAAAATGAAGATGGAGGACACGACGAAGAAGTGTAAGAGAACAGGAACGATATCGCGTATATAGAGTTTCGAAGAATTATCAAATGGCAAAAGGAAAACGATGATAACGATGATAACGATGACGTTGATGACCCTTTGATGACGTTAAAGTCCCTGGTAAGAATCTACATACAAAATGTATATAAACGATGCAAATTTCATCGTCTATGTGTGTATGGTATATACAAATATTAACGTGTTTCACGTGTGACTGTAAAAAAAGTGATTTAACGGTAGCAGTCGTATGTCTATACGTAGTCAAAACATTATTTTAAAAAAGAAAAGGTATGAAGTATTTCAAAAAATATCGAGGAAGGCATGAGGAGCTGCACGAACTTCCTGTTTTTTCTCTCCTTTTTTTTCTAAAAGCAGCGGCAGCAGAAAAATTGGTATATATCCTTCTGTTTCCTTTATTCCTAATTTTATTTATTAACTCGAGATCAAGTAGAAACGTCAATATTATTATTAGTACTATTATTATTATTACCTATTAAAAAGGTCAGTCTCCAATGTAATATGCTCAGTCTAAAAATTCCGTTGTATAAAGTGATACAGGTAAAACGGGAGGGAAAGAGGGGGTGGGCGAATGTCTTCCAAAGTTTCCGTGATTGGGAACCACGATGGGGAAAGGGTAAAAGGGGGCTACTAATGAAAGGATGAACAACGGAAGGAATACAGTGTCAAAATGGTTAAAATACGATATGAAAACGTAGTTCACGTTGTGTAATCTTATGCAATTGCATTATCGTGCCTGCTGTCCTTCGTATAACGTTCTGCGTTTGTCTTGAAAATTCATTTTCCACCGTGTGTCGTCTTTCTACGGTATACACTATCTTAATCTTAAGGACGGGGAACGCGAATATCCGCAAACAGTCCTAAGTTTCTTGAATCTTCATGTTTTTAAACAACCTATGCCATTTTCGATTCCGATCGCCTGAGAAGAGGAAAAAAATTCATACTCTTTTCAACATACAAGTTCAAGTTGCGAAAATGATGAATGAGCCTTGAATGTATGGATAGTAGAGAGCAAATATGAAAAATAGAGAATCAACAGAGTAAAGTAAAGAGTAAGAAAAGTGGAGGATAAAACGGTAAAAAAAAGGCTCACGTCGCTACGTTCTCTAATCGTATGTACACATGTGCTGCAACCTTATCTAGATAATTTACGCGTATCTCTCTCTGCTGTGTATAAATAGTAAGTATGTGTGTGTATATATACATATACATATATATATATATATATGTATTATGTATGTACGTATATATCTGTTAATTAATTACAGGTTTGGTATTGCGACGTATTGAAGATGAACTTCCCAGATTATTAACGCTATTATCTAAGATGACGACGGGAGAGAGACTGGAACTTGTTTTCTCGAAATCCAAAAAAAAAAAGAATAGAAAAAACAATAGGTTATGTATCCGGTACGAAAATCATGTAAATGACATATAATGTAAATATATATATATATATATATGTATGTATATATTAAAAAAAAACAAGATGCTATACGAGATCTATTTCTACCCAATGGTGCGATGAAGGAGTGGATAAGGAACGTGTTGATCTGATGATACTTTTCGGGACATCGCGAGATCCTCGTCCGCATGTGCATGCATTATTGTGCGTTTGCACAAAAACAAACGTAAAAAAAAAGTGGAAATATAAAATGAATGTGATGCAACTCAAATGCAGATGCACACAAATAAATCCAGAAGGATCCCTTTTAAAATATCGAGGTTGCCCTGTGGTTTGGCGTTACCAAGGGAGTCACTTGAATTTGTGCCGCGACTGAGAGCATCTAGATCCGCTCTTGCGATCCAGTTCAGATAATGTTCTCTCTTATCAGAATCAATTATATCCGCATAGGGAAGACAATCCGGTTGTCGATTTGATGCTTGAAGACTCTGGGTATGAAGTCTACCCAGTTGACTTATGGAATAGCCTATTTCAAGGCTGTCCTTGTTGGCACTAGTTGTCTCCTGAGTGGCCAGACTAGCCTCACGTCCCAAGAAACCGATTTCTGAGTCGGGATTTGACAGATGATCGTCGTCCGGCCTCCTTGATTTTTGGTCCTCTGCTGGTACAAGTGTAGAATTGTCATTTGGTGTTGATCTTTCCTGAGTTGTTACATCTGGTCGACTAGGCTCCCGTTGGACGCTTTCCGCCACACGAAATGGCGGTGAGACATCAGCGTGGACCTTCTGGTGATTTTTATTGTCGCGCTCATGGAAGCTATCCGACTCGCCCTGGCCGCGACCGTTCGGAGGGTGGTCGGGAGCGCACTCAAAAAAATTCAGGTCCTTTCTGTGCCTCTGTAAAAAATACTCGCACTTTTCTTGACCCGTCTGCAAATAGTCGCCACCAGTGCTAGGACGATCTTCGTTAGATCTCAAAAAATCTTGAGAGCGTGGTTCGTTACGGTTCCTTCCCAGGAAGTGCAAATTACGTCCCATCCTCTGGAAGAATCCAAGTCGTTTTCTGGCTTTGTTTAGGGAGTCATTGGATTTCTTAGATTTCTGCGAGGAATCCAGACTACGCTGCTTTCCATGAAATATATTCTTCGGTCTGTCCTCGGGAAGAAGGTCGAGGCTCCGCGCATCAACACCCAAAAAGTCCACACTCCTCTCCAGGGACTCTAGACTTCTGTGCGTTTTTTCCTTGCTTCGGAACGAAAAGTTCCTCTTACGACTTGGATTAGAGTCCTGGAGAAATTCCGTGCTACTTTTACGAAATATTTCACCTTCCTTCTCCAAGAACTCGACATTCTCTCCAGTGTCTCCGCGATATTCCGATGATTCTTTTTCCTGGCTACGTATAGTCTTGACGAGGAAGCTTCTGCTAGTAGCAGGCACTTCTTCCCCATAAACCAGAACATCCGGATGGTCTACGTCTTTCTCAGTTTTATGCCCATGAAAAAAATAGCTCTGCTTATCCAGGTGACGAGGTTCCCTATTAGGACTCGCATCCCTTGGTTGTACCGTACCTTGGTAATAATTCCTCGATCTAGCAGAATTCGTTATGTCTGTAGTATTACGGGATATTTCGCGATGTCCCAAAGTGAGTGTCGACAAATCAAGAGACTTGGTAGGATCCAGAGTGACTGAACCAGTTACTTCATGAAACCCAGTAGGGGAAGATTTAAAGGTAGTGAACTGACAAGGAGCTCCTACCGGCGGAGATGGTGGAGAAGGATTCGGTGTGCTACGATTATTAGTCTCGACTAGACCAGCCAGTGATGACTGTGATTGATCTCTGGTGACCCCTGCCTTACGCTCAGCAGCTGCCTGCTGCTCTCTCACGCAGAATTGTTGGTAGAATTGTATTTTACCTTGCAGATCGCTCTTGTCCTGATTGTCCTGGTCGCCGCGAGCGTCCGTCGCCTCGTGTTTTTGACGGCGTCCAGACGTTCCCACCGTCGGCCCCACCGCCGTCCCCGATGCATTCGCCAGACACTGTCGCGTGTACGGTCTGTAACTCGGAGAAAGTAACCACTACATAACCTCAAATTGCAATCAGCCTAATAAACCCATTCTAAACACCTGTGCAAACTAATACTAGGTTACATTAGACCGTTAGTCGTAATTGTGTAGAACATATCTCCTCGGTCAGGTCCTTTAAAAAAAGCAGTATTACTCAGTACTAACCTCGATCGATGTTCCTGATCGTTATTGGCCCCGGATGGTATTGCAGCATTAGTGGGTTGAGAATGCGTCGGTGGTTGCTGTGCCGATGGAAGTGCCGGTTGTCTACCATTACCGAACTTCAACATATTCCAGTCAAAGACATAGTCGTAAGTGAACCCCTGGCTATGGAAGAGTGTCCGGAAGAGCTGCCTTAGGTAAGGATAGTCCGGCCTTTCCTCAAAGCGCAACTGTCTGCAGTGCCTCAGATATGTCGCGAATTCAGCTAAATGTGATAAAACAAAAAAAAATCTCATTAGACTCCTATTCACCTAAAGAAAAATCTCTCTTATCCAAGAGACTTTTCCTATACCTGGGTAGCCTTTGCATAATTCCTCTATCGGCGTAGACATCTTTTTCTCGGAAATGCGCTCGTACTTTTGCCTCTTGGTGGCAGCCTTCAAACCCTGCCAAGGTAAACTACCTCTGTTGAAGTACATCAGTACGTAACCAAGAGATTCGAGGTCGTCCCTTCGTGACTGCTCGATTCCTAGATGTGTGTTTATACTGGCGTATCTTGCCGTTCCTGTGAGATTCTTGTTCTCTCGGTACGGTATATGCTTGTGAGTACGACCATCGCGATATTTCTTAGCCAGTCCAAAGTCTATAATGTACACGAGATTGCCTTTCTTCCCCAAGCCCATCAGGAAGTTGTCAGGCTTGATGTCCCGGTGAATAAAATGGCGACTGTGAATGTAGTCCGTTCTACTTATCTGCAAGGCGAAACGGACCTGTGTTAACATTCTGGTAATATACAGGGTGTACTGTACCATAATAATATTATTAAAAGGGTGCAGTTCATAGCAAGTAATACAGCAGTTTTTTATATTTTAGACAACAATATCAGTAATCCAACAAGTTTCATAGGTACAGGAATTCAAAACGGATGAACGATTGAAAAAAACTCATTTTTGTTTAAAACTTGTAATGACTATTTGCGCATAATCAATGACTCAAATATTATTGTATCTTTAAAATATTTACTTAAACTTGTAATATAGGCGCAAACTTTGTTATCTTTGCAAATAATTTGGATGTTATTAATAAAAGCCTTATATAATAATAATATCGATTTCACATACTTATCGATACCTTTCAGTATCTAGTGACAAAATTATAATAAAAATTCGACAAGGTTTTTTTTTACTTCATTACAGTATACGATTGTTCACAATCAATTCAGTTATAGAAGGTTAGACGCATAACATAGAACATCCTGTATAATAAATATACGTATCCACTATCAGTGGTAGCCGGAGAGTCTTCTCTCCAATGCTGAGGTAACGCTTGACCAGGTATCAGGGTCACTGATTCTGCTAATTGTCTTCGCTTGGACCGATCTCTGGATCCTGACGTTTGCGCAACAATGGGTAATACTTATGATCGAACAACAGTTTTTGATAGTGTCACACTAATCTTTTTACAATGACGTTAATTTTTTTAAATAGAAATAATCAGTGTCCGGCCTGACAAACCAATGAAAATTTGTATGTAAAATTCGAAAATATTTTTATAACACATCTTATATCTTAATTTTTGTTTGCACTTAATAACAGAATAATCTAGATATATCAAAGAATAAACAGAGATGAAAAATGACGCTCAGTTTATGAGGACAAGTATCATCAGCCAAAAGAAAGAGTGCTATTTAGTATCGGTACCCAAAGACCTTACCCTCTAGAATACCTAGCCACAGGTTCGGATAAGTCAAGTTCTCGGAGACATGCGCTTCGTATTCTTCTCCCTTTTTTTTTGTCGGCCGCATTTAGCATGATACGAAAATAGTTCTTTGTCGAATTGCACTTTGAGCCAACATCGAAAGTTTACGTGGAATTGTAAGAGCGAGAGAGAGGACTGAGAGAATTATAACATTTGTATAAATATAATGAACATACAGCGTGATGAAAAATAAAAATATTAAAAACAAAGGAAGAAAAAACGTACTTCTTCTAGACTCTTCCGTCAGTTATAAAGCTTTTCATTCAAATGTCAATAGCCTTTAGACGACTTTACTCGATTAACTAAGAAAATCGAGCAACAGGCGTTTTCAACGTAATCGTCGCACGAACTTTAGACCTTTCATCGTGTCGGAACATTGTCTGCATTTTCAGAAGTCAGTCAAACAAATAATGAACTGGTATCAAAAGAAGTAGTATTTGCGTTTAATAGATTAACGTACAGATAACGAACGTTACTCATTGGTCGATAAATATAAAATTTACCGAATCAAATGCATTATTAGTGTGCTGAACATAAGCAATGATCGTGAAAAGAAAGAATGTACGCAATCATTGTCTTTTATCTCTGAATAAGAAAGAAAATAAAGGGGGCTTTATCGCACTACGATCTTCCAGTAAATTGCATAAAGAAATACGCGTGCGTCATGTTTTATTTTGCTTACGTCGAAATTGAAAAACATACGTGAAACACAAAGCGCACAGCAAAAATAATGTTGTGTAGGACGACCTAGTTGGATACCAAACTAAGTAGAGTATGGCGAAGGCATATAAACTGTAAGTAAATCAGCAGTGGAAGAATTTTATCATCAAGAAGACATATGATGAATCCCAAAAGAAAGTGACATCATTGAACTTATAAAGATGGATGTATTTCGGTAAAGTTAAACTTACTAGCTGATCCGCAAGAAGAAGGACTGTCTTGAGAGTAAATCTTCTGGAGCAGAAATTAAATAGATCTTCCAAGGATGGACCTAGCAGCTCCATCACCATCACATTGTAGTCACCTTCCGATCCACACCATTTTATCGTAGGGATGCCAACTGCAATAGTATACGTATATTATGAAATATAATGGTTCTGGAAATTTCAAAGAAATTGAATCAAATATCATGATCCTATATAGGACCAACTGTGCATTATAGCATGCAGAAGGAACCAAGTTGAATAGCTTACAACAAAAAATGCAACAAGAAAAGGAAAATATAAAAAAGTATTCAATCAGAATAGGTGATCGAACTAAATGTGAATCAAACAAACAAAGTAGTTTGACAGTTCCCAGTATGTTATCACAATTTTTTTTCCTTAAAATCTATATCTAGCTGAAAGTGGCTTCATTGTGAAATTAGAATAAAGTCTCTGATAGGACTTACCACCACCCTGCATCATCTTGTAGAACTTGGACTCTATGTGTAGTTGAGGGTGTCGCGTTTTTATGCATTCCAGCTTGATGGCGACTTCCTCGCCTGTGGAGATGTTGGTACCTATGGAGAAAGAACAACAATAACTTGAGATGCTAGAAATGAGAAGGCGTAACAAAACAATTGTCTACCGTATTCTGAAGCATGTCTTAAGCAAAGGATCAGATCAATGATTAGGAAAAGCGAAGAAAAGTAAAAAAAGAATATAATACGTGTATTGCACTGGGATCTGTGAAGTTGTATCATGTGTGGCTGGCAATGTCTTGCCCGGGACAGAAGGGGAAGTCATAGTTACCTAGATAAATGTCGCCGAAGGAGCCGCTCCCGATTTTCCGTCCGAGCCGGTACTTATTCCCGACACGCAGCTCCATCTTCCAGGCTCGCGGGCCCACGAGGAAGATGTGCACAAGGTGTACCACGAAATCCGAACTGTCTACGGACGGCCGAAGGCACGTAGCGACTTGGCGTGTCGTGTTATAGACTCGGTGGGGCCTGGACCACCATGTTTGATCGTGCTCCCGCTGGCGGACTTAGGGGCATTTGTTCTTTCTCCTCGACAGGCTTCTGATTCGGTTAGAGATCCGTTAGTGGCGCTGCGATCGTCCACAAGAGCGCCCCTAACGTAAATAACGAGAAAATGGCCGCCAGAATTGACTGAACTGTAGCAATTCTTGCCCGCTCCTTTATCACAAGCGAACTTTTGTGCTTTGTGGTTTTTGTACTGGCACTCTTTTGAGGTTAATAATGATTGTCCAGCCAGAATGGAAGTCATTCAGCTGTAAATCAACCAACAGCATCTGCGATTTTTCGACTCTGGCTCTCGAGAGTGTATGATGACGAATTCTTTTCACTATCGCGAAGATCCTCTTCTTTATTGATGTATATATACCCGTAGATGACCTACGACTTTAAAAAACCCTCACGAGCGCACTTTGATGCACTTCACACACGATACTCGCATCTTTCGCAACTTTATCATTGAGACACTTCGCGACAAACACCAAAGAACATCACCTTTCCACTAGGAACCAAAGACTGGAGTACCCTGTTTTTATTGGAAAGGAAACAGCGCAACGGGACACAATTTTGCGACATTCAAAAGCGACACCACGCGGCGCGATGATCTATTTGGATCATCGGATTTCCGGCCGATATCAGTCGTACTACTGGCGCCATCGCGTAGCATCAAACACTACTTTAAAGAATTTTCAATAGGTGAGTGACAAACACGTTATTTAACCAGAAATAAGTAGGGAGATGCACAACGCTATGGTTTTAGGCGATACCAAAAGCATGGCGCTAAATCTTAGTGGCGAGTCCGCAAGTAGGATTTTGTGCTCATCGCCTCCATCGATAATGCGTATCCTTCCTTCCTTTCCTTATGGCTGTATCCCCAATGAGGGACATGTGCCAGATAATGCGTATCCCGTCGTAGTCGAGTTGAACGTGATCACGAACGTATAGCTTGGCGGGCAGAGGTTCACCGCTGGTTCCCAAAGCAACACTTAAAACAAGGCCGCTCAACAGATTTTGCCTAAATATAAATTTTCTTTGCAATCTTAAGTTTGAGCAAACAGTGTAAGCTTAATAAGATTTACTATAACAAAAGCCAGGACCTCATGCCCGCCTGCACTGAAGTGTATGCCGCCAGTATCTTTAATAGATAGTTTACCAATGTTGCGTAACAGAACTATTCTTAAAAGCTGTCAAGAACCATAGAACCCCTCGAGAACTATTGGAAAAGCCTATTGTTGAAACATTTTTGAGAAATTGCGGTGCCACCTCTATTTTTAGAAAATAATATACATATTTTACGGTTACATAGCAGAACTATTGTTAAAACTTATCAGAAACTATATAACTCTTTTAGAACTGTTGAAAGCCTATTGTTGAAACATTTTTAAGAAATTGCGTTGCCAACTTAGCAGCCATGTAGCACCTCTATAAAGTTGGCCCCTCATGAGGAAAATTAAAGAAAGGAAAATTAGAGTTCTACTTGCCCCCGGAAGAGTTCTAAAGTTTCTGACAGTTATCAGAAATAGTTCTGTCGATTAAATAAAGAAATTAGCGATATTCGGAAATAGTGGGCCAACTTCACGGCGCTCCCCATTTTTGAAAAAATGTAATTTTTTGGGCAGTTTAAATGGTAAAAAGCTGAGAAACTAAAATCGAAAGAGTTCCGGGACTTTGAAGATTCTCTATAGCAAGTAGGGCAGAATCGGAAAAAAAAATTAAAAGTTTCAGGAGTCCTGATGGGAGTTTCGGATAATTCTCAAAGAGTTTTACAAAACGAATACCTGAACTTCATTAATCCATCCAGTATTTCGGGTGTATCGGACTTTATACGATTAATAGATTTTCTGAAATACTTATTTGAAACTGATTTTTTGACAGAATCTGGATATGTATTGTACCCAAAACCTATAGGGAACTGCAGAAATCTTTGAGAACTATTTGGAAAACTGAAAAAAGACGATTTTAAAAAATATCTGACATTTTTTTTTAAACTTTATTTTCAAGCAGATAATTACCGGAACTATTGATGAAAAGTGCAGAGAACTGTAGAACTATTGTTAATCTATTCAGAACTGCCAAAAAAATTACATTTTTTCAAAACGGGGGGGGGGGGGGCGGCGTGAAGATGGCTCCTAATTTCCGAATATCGCTCTTTTTTGCATTTAATCGACAGAACTATTTCTGAAAACGTGATATTGCCAAAGTCTCGACTGAGCCAAAGTCTCGACTGGGTCAAAGTCTCGACTGTGTGAAGCGTTGTGCTCAATACTCGAACGATTCCAAGATGTCTCTAATCGTGTAAAGGAGCGCATCCATGCGGTCTCGCACGGCGCAGTACCAACCTAGCAACTTAGTTGAATATGTGTGACGTGTATGTGAGGTTAAAATAGTGGTTTACAATTAAAAAATTGTAAATCAAGAAATAAATAAGCACAAATACATAAATTAATTTGTTTTCTACTTTATTTTTATTTTTAATTACAATACGGTGTTGTATTGTATGCGTTCTGTATTGTATATCAGCGGGTTGTTTTCTCTACTAGGAAAGAAGGTAAGTATTATTTTCTTAAATATATATATATGTAAATAAATATATCGCTACGTTTAAGGCAAAGTTTGATTTATTAACAGATTTATTAACCAATTTGATTGAATCACAGACGATTCGGCGTCTTCGTAATGGGCGGTTGAGCTGTAATCGCCAGCGGTGGCCTGGTATCCTTCACGCATAATATGTTTTGGTATTTGCGAACACATGGACGCGCAGTGGTGGTTAAGGTTGTAGTCATTGGGATCACTACGAGGAAGAATGATGTGCGTATTTTTTAAAATACATGGGATAGGAAAAGAAGGATAGAAATCTATAAACGCAACATCTACTGTCTGTGGCATACCGGCAATACGTCGTTTTTACAGAATCCGACTCTACACATCACCTAATCTACATATCATCGATTCTACAAACGGCTTCATTCAATACATCTGCGACTCTTCACATGCTAACAAGGTCCTTATCAATTATATAGGGACCTTGCATGCTAAAGCTCAACACAACGCCATCTCTACACATGCATAAACTTTCACCAACAAGCTGCGATGAGTTAAATTAAAGAAAGGAAATACAGAAGCGGAACTGTAGTATAGAATCTTGTGTATAGTCGGATTCTGTAGAAAAGACGTATTGCCCTGTCTGTATTTCGCATACGAAGTTGAACCGTAGTTCGCGGTTTCTTCGTTTCCACACTATGAGCTTCTACCAGAGGAGTGAAGCCATTTAATTCCCCCGAAGTAGAACTTGTGATAGGAGACAGAGGAGGAGTTACACCTATTATTCTGGAAGTAACTGTGAAAGGGGTGGCGGAAGTTGTGCCACGCGGCAAAATGTCAGCATCTGAAATTGCAATAGCGAGTTATTTGTATTAAAATACATCGAAAATTACCATCTGAATTAGAGGATGATGCGGCTTCGATGGAGAACATCGGATACTTGTGGATGAAAGTGGAAGCCCGCGTCAAAAAATAATCCACGCTTAGAGTGCCATGGGTCTAGGTCATCCCATGCTTTCCGCAGTGCTAAGTTATTCAGAACGTATTGTGGTTTTGATGTCTCTCTAACTTGCTGCCCACCTTTAGCACTAAGAAATTCGATGTGGCTGATCCTTTCAATCTCACTAGCGGGGTAAATCTCGCGAGTGAGTTCGGACTCGCTCGCTCCGCTCGCTCGCCGACGATTCTATTTATCTAAACCCACCATGTGAAGATCGCTGATCCTGTCGAAACAGTACAGTTCTAACCTATT
>JARQTJ010000412.1:1332144-1347652 GCA_030142635.1 Trachelus troglodyta | reverse complement strand
CACGCCCGACGAAAGTGTTCACAGCGATGTTTGTGGCCAAATTCAGAACTATCTCTGGCTACACTTTCACCGTCCACCTTTCTAGTACTCTCCACATAAGCGTTCGGCCTCCTTTGCTCTAGTCTTCATGGTAAATCTTATCGAGCTTATACTGTGTGCTCCAACTTAAGATTGCAAAGAAAAAATATATTTAGACAATAGCTTATGAGTGGCCTCGTTCGAAAGGCTGCTTTGGGAACCAGCGGTCTGATTTAACTATTCTATAAGTTATGATTTATATCGGAATTAGTGTACAGCAGAATTCTTGAATGAACTTTCCCAAAATCTATATTAATTCGTGTAAGAAAAGTTTAGAGTTAGATTTACACGTGTAAGCAAAGTATTGATGATGTAAACAAAGTTCAGAATTCGCATGGTTTTTTTTTCAATTTCTCTTTCCTTCTAAAATAGTTTATTGAATGTAAAAATTAAATAATGTTATAGCAAATTATATTTAAGATGAGATAATAATTCAGTAAGAAAAATTCTCAGCCTCCTCTTTGAAATAGTATTCTTTATAAAGCGGTGTGGAACTCCGTGATTTTGTTTTTTATAGATCGAAAAGGTATTAGACATATGAGTTTCTTTATATAAATTTACGAGCTTTCTAAAACATTTTCAAATTGTTCACAATTATTTAGAATAGGACAATCTTATCGAATTACGAACCTCATAGTTTCTTTACGCGTAATCATAAACAGTACCTAACAGCACCTTGAGGTGACAAAAAATTGTTGGTAAATTTTATAGAAATATTCCCGTAAGCTCCCGTTGAATATTTGATGTGTGATTAGGAAATGAAGGCGATCATTGAAATTACAAAAAACAGACACAAGCTAGTAGTGATAGACAAGCGACAACTTGTATCCAGATTTAAAAGATTACTCTGTTAAGAGTAATTCATCTCGTCATTCGATACATTACATCACATTATTTATATTATCAAATGTTTTCGACCATGATAACACTGCCATTACTTTTAATGATATTAATTTATTCTTTAGTTAATAAGATCTTATGCAATCCTAAGGAATTATACGATTCAAAATGGCGAAAAATAAAAATTATTGAATATCTTTTCATTTCTCAAATAATCTACTTACAAAGGCCTCGACGTTAATCTTATTAATACATATCATACGTACAGTAAAACAGCACATCGCGTACAATAATAGTAATAATAAATTAACATTAAAAACAAATAAAAATAGAAAAAAAATCACTATCAGCAAAAGTATGGAAATGATATACATTGGAAATTAAATCTGTAGTGTCGTTTCAAGTGAACAAGCATCTTTTTTTTCTTTTCGCGCCTTTTTTGCAATTTGTTTGGTCCTTCCTGTCTCTTCAGAACATATAGTATAGCGAGATTGAAGCATACAGGCAGTGGATAAATTAAGCTTTTGTCGACGAGATTGCACTGATATAAATTTTGCATATTTTTCTTCGTCTTCAAGAGTTCAAGGGGTAAGAGCTCGCAAATATTTTTATTGCTATTCACATCTAATATGAAAAAAATGGATTTCTTCCTCTATCTAAGAATAGAAAATAATAGGCTGCAAATTGTCCTCCACCAACAAAAAAAATTAAAAATAAGAGACGTAATAGTAATTATAAAAAAAAACGTTCTCATGAACGACTAAAATGGGTCTACTTAAGCGAACGTAGATGTAACATAAAAGGATTAGCTAGTAGTCTAAAAGAAAAGAGGAAACATATACAACCTAATTGAAAAAGTAGGAAACCTAATCGACTCTCCTAATTTCTTTTCCTTCTCTATATAATAAAAACAAAGGCTCGTTATTACAAAACACGAGTTTTGTACGTTCACGAATAAGTGCGGAGGAGAACGAGACTTACCATTAAGCAACATTAATAAAAAATATATATGTATATATATTTGCCTGTATGTGCATGTTTTCTTTTTCTTTTACTTTTATATTTCATATTACCGCGCATTTCACAATTAAATTACGCCGCGGCTTCTAATATCCTTAGTGACATGTGTTTTATCATTGCTGTTGTTGCTATAGTTGTTGTTTCTTTACTCTTTCCGTTAAGTAATAGCAATTGCATAAACACGTCAGTTCCGCACAAAAATTCCGGCCGGCCGACTAATGGAGGCTCGAGAGAAATAAAATAAAAAAATAAAGTGCAATACTGAAAGCGGCTTAAGTTGCGTTGTCGTGGAGGGAAAAAGATATAATGAAAAAAGAGAACCAGTAAATTAGAATAGATTATTATAAAAGGGAAAGATGAAAACACATAGTCGATCGTTTTCCATTGATGCGTATAAAAACTACGTTATGGCTGCCGTACTCACAATTTGTGATGTATCTATGTATGCGCGCATGTACATATATGTGTATCCAAAAAAAAAGTCTACTCTCGTACCTCAATCTAGAGAGTTAAGCGAAATTAATACTAAAAGTAAAGAGAAAAGGAAGAAAATCGGTTATTTCCTTTACTCGTTAAACTCTCGTAATAAAAACTTGCCTTAAATCTAACTTTTCTACATGATATCGTGTCCTAAGGATTATTTGATTCTTATAATAAAAATGACGATTTAAGTCGCGTGGTCGCTCGCAGTAGTTGTACTCCCTCCTTCTTTTCTTTTAATAAGATTTGCTCAAAAGAGTAAAAGCAGGCATCGACAATTTAAAAACAGGGATAAAAATTAGCCCCTAAATCATGAAAGGCATGTGACAGCACGACGATTGAAAACTACTTTTTAAGTTTTAAATACTGCACGGGATAAATTTCATTTGTTAGTTTGAATCCTCAACGTCTTTGCGTTTCTCTCTCGTTTTTAAAATGCAATAGTTTTCACGGCAATCTAAAATGGATAAATTAACGAACTCCGTTCCTTTCGTCCGCCAATAAACAATAGAAAGGACACATTTACATCACAATGTCATCTATTCCCTCCCTTCCTCTAGTAGATGCTCTAATGCAATCAGGACACTTTCTCCTTTACAACAGTGATGATGATAATGTTAATAATAATAATAATAATAACTCTAGTGTTTCGCGCGTATAAATCTAGATTTTTTAAAAAATCTAACTTGTATATAAATCCTACATATCTCTGCCTGTGTACACGTTCGTCTATTTAAGTAGGGACTTTCTAAACTATTATTATTTGCTCTTTGCGCGGGACGTGATGCTGCTGGATCATATTATATATATATCGACGTTCCACGGAGTCCGACCATGATAAGGGTTCAAGAAGTAGGTGTGGCCGTGAATTTCTAGGAACCGACTTCCTCAGGCCTCGCCAGTGGCGCCTTTGATTTCTCTGTAGTCGTAGTCGTAGTTGTAACTTCGAGGTTCGCCAATTCGGCTGCACTAATCTGCAAACAAAATTTATACCGTTAGATACTGTAAGCTTTTGTGAACGTGACCCGCATTTTGGCCAGAAACCAAAAATACGCGTGGCACGGCTGGCATAGCATGGACAAGATCCTGAAGTTGAAGAATTACCAGACACCAAACTAATTCGATTAAAGCTTCTAGATTTAAAAAGAAGAGAAAAAATAAGATCAAAACACCGTACGACCATTATGTAATCGATAGCGTTATAACCGTGTCTATTTTATAATATTCGTTGTGTCAATAAAAAAAATGTAAAACTGTTAGAAAACGTTAACTACTTTACGATACAGATTGTTAGTAGCATTAACAATACATTAAGCGTTTTAGTACATTGTTAGTACATTGTTAGACTTATGCACCATTAAACGTCCACTTAAAAAAAATTTAATAAGCCTGTATCAAAATATTTCAGGTGTGCTTACACTACCCGCCCTCTTTGCGATCGAGTAAAATAATGTTTCTTCATTCTCTAAATTATGGTCCTTCTATTGTATTATGTTTGTCGAGTGGGAACCTGATAATATTTATTTTGGTACAGGTTTATTAAGAAAAAAAAATGATTCATTGCCCTTTTGCTGACCTCAACATTCGGGGGCAACGTGATGGTCGCGTGTGTCGTCGTTGTCTCAGTTCCACTGCTAATCTCACGCTCTACCATGGTGCCTATATGAAAACAGTAGAGAGTACAAGAAAAAAAAAGAACAACTGAAGAAAAATAATGTAGAAACAACTGTTTAGAAATTAATTGCATAAATAAAGAACGATAAAAAAAAAGGCACAATGAAAGATCACAGAAGCGTGTAGACGTATGACACACAAGGAATCACCAGTGACATCATATAAACAGTACAAGAAATATATACCAGAAATATAAAGTTCAAACAGTTTACGATAGAAAATACTGAAATTTGTTAAGAAATAATAAAATAATCAACCCGTAAGACCTGCAAGAGAATCTCTATTATGTGACTCATGGAGAAAATATTTTTTTATAATTATCTAGATGTCTTCTGATCTTCTGGACTCACTGTTAACTTGTTGGCCATCGTTACCCTGGTTGTTCTCCACCTCGCCATTGGTAGCATTTCCATTGCTCGGTGCCTGGGATATGACAGTAGTCGTCTTTACGACGAGAGACTGATTCTGTGTAGATATTTCAGATGTTCTGGACGTCACCTCCATCTTAAGACCTGCTAAACGGCTGTGAAGTTCTTCGGAGGATGTGGCACTTCTAAAAAGCGAACTGTTACTGCCAAGAGGATGGCCAGTACACAAGTACCAAGAAATAATTAGCATTGCAAATGAAGAAGAATTCATTATATAAACTCTAACCTAATCTGACCTGATATAACACAACTTAACCTCACCTTATCACTGTTTAATAAGCCGTGCTAGTACTATAATTATATTAATATTAATTTTCACTTACAGTAAGTGATCCTTGACACTGTCAATAGTAATGTCACCAATCGAGCTCAAATCCTGTCTGTCATCGTCGCCATTGACCTCGTTAGTACTTGCTGCCGGTCTCAGGGAAGGTTCCTTCGATGAATCTTCACCAGCTGCTAAAAGATACCCGTCCGAAAATCGAAGAAACATTGCTTGATCACCTGCACTTTCTGTCCGAATCTAATTTTTGTATGTTTCTTCTATATTAGTAGAATCGTCAGACAGTTTTTGTACAGTAAATATTCTTTGTTG
Organism: Trachelus troglodyta; assembly: GCA_030142635.1. Lineage (NCBI taxonomy): Eukaryota > Metazoa > Arthropoda > Insecta > Hymenoptera > Cephidae > Trachelus > Trachelus troglodyta. The sequence goes on along the minus strand of JARQTJ010000412.1, from coordinate 1,342,537 downwards.
CCTTGCAGATAATATTACGTAAAAGTTAGATTTATCAAGATGCAGCGAAGCACACATATATACACTGTGTTACTTATGCCAAGCAAAATACGCATATGATTCTAATGTCAATTCTTACCAAAGGACTTATTTCTTTTCTAACTATATTTATATAGAAATTTCATATTACTCACTTGATCCAACTGTTCCATTCTCAGTAACTGTTCTTGGTGCTGCTACTGGCTGGCTTCCTTGTGTCTCACCTTCGGTGTCTGCTCTGCCTTCCACAGTACCTTGATTCTGAACTTCCTCTGCAGGCTCCACTGGCGCCCTGGCATTAGGTGGCAGTTTCAAGGCACATTGAACCCGCTTCACCTTAGTCGCCGATAGAGATATACGCTGAAGTTCTGAACTCGAATGAAGATATAGAGCTTCGCCAGCTCTTGTGAACGTCAATGAAGAGATACCACTGAACACAAACAGATCATTTATACAAAAACTCATTCAAAACTTTCAATGAACTCAAATTGTAAATGATTTTCGAAATATTGAATCAGTCTTCTTGGAATTATACTTACTTTATATCTTCCCGTTTGATGGCAGCAGCATTCAGCTGCCTTCGAAGTTCAGGAACGCTCAAAATCAAACAGTCACCAAGATTGGTGAGACATAGAAGACAAGTTTCCTCGTGGATGCCAGCAGGTTCGACCTGACACTGGAATTTTGCAAACCCTGTCTTCCGCACCCTGGACCCTTCATGAGCAGTCAGCTTATACTTGCAGAATGGTTTGAGCGACGGCAGATTGAAGATTTTGAACTGTTCTTCGCTGGCTATTACTACTCTATGCGGTGAAGCATTATCAGGACCCGGACAAACACCTTTTTCGGCTTCGAATGGCTCCGGAAGAGGCACGCTAGATCCATCGAGAATTGTTATGGCAACAACTGGAGCTCGATGTTTTAATTGAATTTCCTTTCCAAGTGTACAATTCACGTCCTCCTCGGTTCGGCGAACACCTGCTGGTATAGCCAGGGTGAACACATACACTGTCCCATTGTTCGTGCCAGCCCACAGAGTAGGAGTGGTATTTTGCACTGGAAATATTAAAAAAAAAAACCGGTATGAACCAAACCGCTTTACAATGTTGCAACTACGTTACTCACTGCTTATGATGTAACTTCTGGCGAAGTAGAGACAGCGCACCATAGAGCCTAGTGCATCGTCCACTGGACGAGCCTCCACCTGTCTTTCGACAGGTTTTAATTCCACTGGAGATAGCTCCACGCTTGGTGATGATGCCACACTGGGCCTATGGAAAATAAAAAAATTATTTCTGCAAGGATCACCCCAACATTTTTTTTAAATAATAAACTCACGTCTCCTTCTTTTTATCCGGTACCGGATTTCGCGTAGGGCTACTTGTATTTGCGCGACGTTGAGATCTACCCTTGCGCAACCTCCTGAAGGATTCCCTCAAGGATTTCTTGAACGACTTCCTTCTAGAAATAGGAGTATCACCAGCTCCGGACAAATCTGAAACGAAAAACAGATTTTATTTGATCAGTATGCATTTCACAAAAAAGATAATACTGTTTCGCTATTATATAATTCAGTCTATACTTAAAGTTTCAAAGTTCATATAAGCCATTACCATTAGGGTTGAGAGTGCACTTGACACTAACGGCCTTTGACCTCATGTAATCAAACACAGCCAATCCGTGAGCAGTGCCTGCAGCAAGTAATCCCCATTCGCTGTGCATAGCGATAGCAGTCACGGCAGCCGGTGGATACAACTGAAGAAGACTTTGGGGTTGGAAACCAACTGCGAATGAGATACTACTAGTTCTTGCTGGAAGTTGATCATGTCCTTTCCACACAAACCCGTCGCGGTCGTTGACAATGTTCATAGTTACAGCCCCGATTTCTTTATTTACAGGCTCTGATGATATGCTTGCAGTAATAACATGTCCCGCGGTTCCAGCCACTACAAGAATGGAGGAGAGTGGACACAGAAGGACCTTTTTTACAGCTAGACGAGGATCATCCGAATAGGGATCAAATGTTCCCACTTTACGGAATGGAGGCCACTCATCCTCCTCATCTTCTGGAGGTTGTTCCAACACGTCTAGATGTTCCCCCGTGAAGAGTATCGATGAGCTGTATTTATAAAGTGGCGTCAGTGTTACATCCGATGCATTCCAGAAACGCACTGTACCATCCTCATGACCCGTCAGTAATAGCTCATGACTTTTGGGTTTATCAGTATTTGCGGGTTTCTGGCACAGAATGTATCCACCATCTATAGGCCAGGATTTATCCGAATAGAGATGTTCTGTCTGTGCTTTCCCAGCAGAAAGGATAGCGTCCCACAACTCCTCAGGTACATTAGGGACATGTTGAGAGCACGTAACCTGAAACAATCAGTCATCCTACGTCATTCAAATGAATAATACGGAAATAATATATGACAGAATTGAATTTAACTAGTCTAAGTTTAATCAGATTTAATATCATACCGCACTAGCATGAAGTGAGACCAAATACGGTAGAGCCATCATTTTCCAATCAGGATTAGTTAGGTCTATAGCCACAAGCTCTTCCTCGGCAAGAACTATTAGCGCTTCAGGAGTCTCAGAAGATTCCTTATTATCCTCACTTTTTGGATTTACTGTGAAAAAATCTATGACCTTAGAAGTAAAATCAAAAGCTACGTGCTTCTCCTTGGTCATGACAGTGATAGTATTTCTATCACCATAACTTGCTCTGGGCATGCCACCGGCGAACAAAATGATCTCCTCGCCACTGCAAAAAACAAGCACACAAAATGTATCACACCCTAAATGTACTTCGAGCTGAGGTAGGATATAATTGGGTATCTTACTCGTCCATAGGATGCACCAAAATCTTGCTAACAGCCTTGCATGGATATGGACCATATAGAGTCGTCGGTTCCGGTACAGTATCACTTCCGGGACTCCAGAAGGCGTATGATCCATCATTATGGGATGACACGAATCGGGTCCCGGAAATCCAATGAACCGATTCCAGCTGTTGCGTGGAGACGAATGTCTGCGCACGCGAAAACAAACCCATCAGCTGCACACACACGTTCGCCAAAAAGCACCAAAGACAGAAATTGACAGTCAGAACGATTAACGAAAGCGATTCCTAAGATCTGCCAATGTTGATTCTCTCTCTGTTATTCATACATGTTTTTAATAAGTAAGTAGTGCTAATGCAATTAATTCTCCCCTATTATGCTTTAATTCCCTTATTCTCCTAACCAATCAGCGTTCATTAACTTTTCCAAAAGCATGTGTGTCTAATGTGTCAAGAGTGTGGCGTGTTTTTCAATGGCATAGGCACGTAAACACATTTACTCGTAGAAACTCACCTGTTGCGCTCCTGGAGTAGCTTTGTTCCAAAGTACCATTAAACCACGATTGTAACCAATGAGAATATTATCTGGATGTCCAGGTTGCTCAGCAATGGCCTCCACAGCACCTGGATTGATCTTGTAATCCTCAGGGACACTGGAAAACAATTTATAGAAAAAATTATACACAATGGAACTTAAAATTTATAATCTATTAGGAATGGGAATTAGTGCATTCACAGGCCCTAATCTTGATCAGTGGAATTAGGACAGTTTAGATTAAGCATACGCATTAATCCCTTAAAAAATAATCATTGAATTCTTATCAGAGATAGTCCAGCATAATCTAGTTCACCGATGGACAGTATTCTTACAAAATTGAATTTATCACAAATTTCCAGTTAAGAAATGATAGCAGAACAGCATTCTATTATTAATACAATGAGTATTATTTATCAGTATCTTACTTTTGCATCACAACGTCTTGGTATATTATATTGTCTGACATCGTGAAACTCTTCAGGTTTAATAAATATATATTTCCACCTTCGGTGCCTAAAAGTAGATGTTCACCACTGGATTCTAGACACATGGCTGATATCCTTTTCAGCTTCCCTTCCAATGATAATGACTTTGTTTCCACCAAAGAGCTTTGATTGATCTCCCATAAGTGTAATGAGTTATCATCACAGAGTGACACAACACGTCCCTGGAAAATGTAATTGAACAGAATAATTTCGATTAAATATAGTTTGAAATAATTCAAATCTTAATCCTTATTTACTTTCTTAGAGCTTAGAATGATCAATAAACAACATGTTTGCTGCCTGAAAGATCTATACTTTGGTATTTTAATACAAGAAAAAATAATGTAATTGAAAATTACTAAATGTAATCAGTGAAGAAAGAAAAAACAAATTGTTCAAACGTCAAGTTCAGTAGCTTACTTATTAATACCATATTAAAATATAAATTTATTATAATAAATAATTCTACTAAATATAACACCGTAAAAACCAACATACATATTCAACATTAAGCAACGCTTTATGTTCACTTTTCCTATTTAAAAAATCCTTTCAGTCAATGAGTAGGTTATTAAAAGAAATATCTACCAGTCACATAGCGAATGCTACTTAAAGCGATACCCTATTGATCGAGAAAAATGTTCTATCTTATCGGTCGCACAGATTCGTACGTATAAAGCGATAAGCAGTTATCCGATTGCTTCAAATTGCGAAGGAAGGAGAAAAAAGTTAAACACCGTATCCAAACGAATAATTCGAGGCGACATAATTGGAATACATTGAGATTACAAAATGATTCATCACTGCAGTTCCCAGTATACGTACACTGATGCGTGAAATGCTTGTAAATCAATTACAAATACAAAAGTGTTAAAAAAAAGAAACGAGCCACGTAAATTCCCCATATACTGCCATAAACAAAATTCACGACTAACGGAATACTGATATTCGTATGTTACAACTTTACTATGTAATTCAGTAAATTACGGACAATTTTATTAAATCTCGAGCGCAGCCATTAAATTCAATCACACGTGACGTCATCGGGAGCCTTACTCATGAAAGTCGATAATAAAATTATGTTCGATGCCAGAAATCATGTCTACATCTTTTGATTATTATATCTATTTTCTGGCTCGTTTAGATACACCACAAATTATACTGTCTCCCTTCTTTATTCTCTTTCCTTCTTTGCTCGTAGAAATGAAGATAGGCGACGCCATGTGTCAGTGTCGGCTGCATGTTGTGTGCGTAACAAATTCACACATGTAGCAGAGCTGACTATACTGTATATCGCGTTACTTGGCGCGCGTGACTCTCTAAACATTCATAGGAATATCCATAGCAGTTCCACACCATCATTAAAGCCAACCGTCACGCATAAAGTAACCGCCTATTTAATGCATATCCCCGTTGCAATTCTTCATACGGAAGTCATTTTAATTATTAAAAAAAAAGCTCCTGTACTTGGGTACTATGACATACTTCGTTGGGTAGAGCAATGATCTTGGTGACAGCATTTTCACCACTCTCTGTTGTGTGTTGCCCATAAAATTCAACGCCAGGTCTTCCAAATCTGTTATATTATTACATAAAGAGTCAAGGAAATGGTATAGTTTTCTTTCTTTTTTTCAAGATTTATGAAGAATAATGATTAAATCTACACACTGAACGATACAGCCCCGTAATAAAAAGATAACACAAATTTCTTGCTCAATCGTGTATTAAGATTCTTAGCTGTTTTTATTTCACGTACGATTCGAATCGAGAAAAAATTGCTGACGATGTAAACCATTGCAAATCCGACAATTGCATTCTGTAATGAACGTATGCCGTTACACAGTGCGTCATTGTAAATGACGCTGGAACTGTTTGGAATGAAGAAACTATAAAAGCGCCAACTGATGTCTAAACCAGGATAAAATTAGAATCACCGTGAACTTTTTCGTATTGCTGCCTGAAACTTTCGCTTTTCCGGGTAACGAATGAGTGTTCGACGAAACAGTTTTATACAGGGTGTGACAAAAGGCAATTGATGATAATATGAGAAAGGATACACTTTAATGGCGCCAGAGGCAGTGCCAATTATCATGAGACGTAGACTTGGATCCCAGGCAAGGGCTGTTGGTTTATTTGGAAATCCATGTTGGACAGTCTGAAAAAGAAAAGAAACAAAATTATTATTTAGTCGATTATATTCTTAGGATAAATAGATAATAGTTGTTCATTATCATTAACATAAAATAAACACTCTGGGTAGATCTATTTGTCATACGTATCAATCGATTCTGTACTTCTCAGTCGGTCACCAACTGTATTCCTAAGTCATTAATATGTTTCGAGTTGTACGTTAGTACTACTATCTACTATTACTACTGTGTACCATTATCATTACGTATCATTACTAGAGATCAATGAGATATACCCATTTACTAACATACAAAATGTTGTTATACGATTAATAAATATTTTCCCTGAATATCGAATAAAGATTTCTTCCATGGAAAATATGTAATACGCTCTACCTATCTGTATGTACAAACAAGTACATACCAGATGTGTACATATATTATACTTTTGAATTTACTATAGCAGCATTCAACAACAGCAGTAGACGCGCGATGATTTCGTCATCGATCCGCGGACACGGATGACTCATAATCGGAAATTTGAAAACCCCGTTGTTTGAAATGACAATAATTTTATCAAGTTATATTATACACATACATTACGTACTTAAAGTATTACACAATTTACTGTACACGTATGTACACTTCTCCTTTTACACGGTGTAAGATCAATGTTGTTACTGGTACCAGTACTAATTATTATTCGTACTTGCAGACTAATACTAACATTTTCGTTAAAAAGCAACGAGCCACTAATTCACTATTATATCCAATAAACGTGAATTTAAAAAAAGCGTACTGATACACAACTAGCTTAACTGAGGCTTAAGTGGCGCAGATTAAATATCGGGGCCAGATGGAACAGACTATACGCTAAACGTACGTGCCGTTACTATTTTTACGAGTGATTCTACTGACTCGGGTCGAGACTCGAGGTTACATTAATTTTCAAAGTGAAGCGGATTTGAAGGAGCTGTGTGCAAAATTCTTGTAGCAGACGGCGACGTTTTAGTGATACTCCTATGGTCACTGCTATATAGCTTGTTTGAATCAGGACACCCATTATATCATGTATGATCTGTATATCATAAGGAGAAAGGTTTAGTCGCAAGGTACATGAGGCATGGAATACTGGATAAACGGTGTCCCATGACTGATCATTGGAATATTGATGAATTAAATATGATGGTTGTTTCCTGGTGTACGTGTACATTCGATATGACTTTAGGTAAATATTAGAAGTAAGGGTAGGGCCGCTTATCGTGGCCTTTGCAGTGTAACTTTTTTGATAAGATATATCTCTGCACGAACCACTTTTTTCTCTTGCGATAACTTGACAGCCATCGGTTGCGCCGTTCTGTGCATCATTTTTTTACCTTGGTTTCCATGGGTACCTCACAATGGAGGAAGTATTTTAAAGAACAATGAAGAACAGAGCACTCAATGGAAAAGTACGTTCCGTTAACTAAGAAAAATTCATTTTTCTGCCAAGAGTTTGAAAAAGAATTATTAGAAATATTTAGTTTTCAATTAGGAACAATTAGATAATAAAATTGAATGTAAACTACTGCATGCCAAGTAATTTTTATGAAATTGTATCTATAGAGTTTTTGTCGATATATGTATGTATAATGTATTTAGACGATCAAAACACGATGACACCAGTTTTACGCATTTTTTTGTTTTCTTGTTTCTTGCATGTTTTACTTCTCTCATTTCCATTCCGTTTGTTCTACGTCTTCTCACATATTTTCTTTCATCTTTTATTTCGCCTCTCACTCACTTTTACCTTCGTATCAATTACAGTATCTTGAATATCGACCTGTTGATTCGCTACTGGGTCAGTCGGAAACGTAATCGAGAATATCTTATTTCGCTGTATTAAGTATTGCAATATATAACAGAAAAGAACAGCGTATGTAACTAAATAACAATAATAACATGAAGTATAAACTGAGCTGAGGAGGCGTTGTCCTCTTAACACGGATGTTGAATGCATAATCCGGGAATTATGAAAAGTGAGAGAAAATGCCGCCGTGGGAATATACACAATAAAATACAACGAACTAAACCGGGAAAGCTACAATACCAAGTACTGTATAATCCGTGCAAGAGACGCACGGGCAAAGAAACTGTAAAATAACATTTTAATAAAACTGATCAATCTGTTGTCGTACCTTGCGAAATGCAAAAAGATCCTTTTGCAATTTTTGCCGTTCGGCGCTGGGTTGCTGGCCCTTTCCTCTTATAAACTTCAGCATCTTATTAGCTATGATGACAGTTTAACAAACTCGTCTCCAGTTAATAATGAATCCGTTGTTAAGAAACTCGTGGATTGTCTTACACAGCCAGTGAGAGAGTATCGTTGAGAAGAAAGACAGCACGATGAGTCTCGTTTCTTTCTTTTTTTCTAACGGGGCGTAATTAAAACATTCTTGAATGAAACGGTAATTGGCGCGTGCTTCACGACACTTTTATTAATGTGTCTCGATCACACTGAACAGCAGTTTTATTGGACGTCGAAGAGTTTCGGTAAAATGTTAAAAAGAACCGTGTAAGGATATATGCTTAAGTTGTGTCCTGCGTATCCGTTTGTCTCTCTCGTACAAATATGTATACGGGACTGACTGTCTGTTTAGCTGGATGGCTGCCGCCAAACGTCTCTCTAGAATGTCTGATTTCGTGCTCGTGAAGTTAAAGTGGGCCTGTCTCTCCTGTCTGTTTAACGTAGCCGCTACGATATGTCAGCCGCCTCGTATTACTAGCCGTTATACAGAGTAAGCGGCATTCACAAATTCACAGGAATACACGGGAGAACACGTTAGCACGACACGTAAATATCCACCGCGAATGGCCGCTCCCGAAAGCTCGTAAAAGCATGGAAAGCCTGAGATAAGTGTATTATTTAAAAAAAAAACACGCCCGTTAAACTCACGATCCACGATCCACGTATGTACGTGCACATATGTATCGTTCGCGATTGTCGCGTCTCTCACCGTCGTGCGTTGCCGTCGCGTCGTTCGGCCATGGCCAATCCGACCGGTTCGGAAAGGTTCGTGTAGAGTCGGTAGACGTCGTAAAACTTCGGAAACTGATGACGCCGGACCCGCCCGAACGAACAATGACCTCGATCATTGTTACCAACTGCGCGGGGTTTTGGTGGTCCTTCCTTGCCTACCTAGCTTACTGCCTCAACAATTTACCTACCTGTAATATCTGTTTCCTCTAGAAAAGTACTTGTCTCGAGCTCTTAGTTTTCTTTTATGTTTATTTCTATTATAAAAAATCGCATCTTTTATAACCTAATTTCCTACGGAGCCTGTGCTCGCTCAGATCTACCTATGACTATTCGGCAATAATTTGATAATATTCTAAATAGATTAATGTGGCCAATGTAGGCAATCGTAATAGTATGCATATTCTGCTGGCTGCACAGAGGTTTTAAGTGATTCTGGACATGTCACCGGAAATCACGTAGTATTGTCGACTTTTCGAGCGGCACTTCCGCGGGAAGAGAGCGTACGGTTAAGAGCAGTATAGATGTACATTCATTAAAGATATCTGCCAATCGGCAATATATGTTATGCTTCCATTATAAATTTATAATTATCAGGATATTTTCAAGTGTACATTGATCTAGATATGGATTTAATAATAAGCTTCTTTCCGTGGTCTGTTCACGAATGAAATCAGTTTTTATAGGACTATCTTCTTGTGACTTTCAATCTAAAAGTTCCTTAGACTTTTAACATTTACATTTGCATATCATCACTGTCGATACAGAAGTTTCTATTCCAATACCGTTGACGGAAGGTAAATACATTTTTAGCATTCCTGTCTGCTCGGTGTCGCGCCAATTTAACATACTGATACATCATCGAGAATATCGCCACCTGTGAGTTAAAGCAGCTATTATCTCATGAACCCGTACAACCCGTGATCCGAAGAGTAATACAATGAGGAACATAGGTGTCTGACGTGGGGGCCTTTACAAAGCACCGACAAGCCTGGGACCCCCTCCAAGGCATTGTTGACGCTTATTGTACAAGGGATAATTGAACAATTTTTCGCTAGAGGACAGCGCTTGCCGAGTGAGAACGGGTACTGACTGGGAAAAATATATTGGCGCGAAACTTCACTCTGTGGAGAGCCAAATCTCTTATACCGAACTTTCGAACGCCTGTATCCAAAAGTTTTTCCATTCTCCCCTCTCTCGTTATGACTCTTTTATCATTAATTACCTTCTTCATGTTCTTGTCTCTTCCTACAGAATTCACTCTTCACTTGTTCATCATCTACTCATTTTATCTCTCTCTCTCTCTCTCTCTCTCTCTCTCTCTCTCTCTCTCTCTCTCTCTCTCTCTCTCTCTCTCTCTCTCTC
>JARQTJ010000412.1:1312884-1332044 GCA_030142635.1 Trachelus troglodyta | reverse complement strand
TCTCTCTCTCTCTCTCTCTCTCTCTCTCTCTCTCTCTCTCTCTCTCTCTCTCTCTCTCTCTCTCTCTCTCCCTTTCTTTGTGATACTTATTTTCCTTATTTCTTCTATCAGGCTATGCCTTTTCCATAATATTATCTCGATATAACTGTCAATTTGTAACAACAGCTTAGTCTGGACCTTCTCCTGTAAATCTTATTGCTTGCAAAAGTGTGTACTCTCGTTTCTCTGTGCTCTGTGTCCGCGACTGAACCATTCCGGTTAACACGTAACGGCACAGTATATAACACGCGATTAACATGATTTTATAACATGTTTGATATAAAATGTATATCAAGACACGGAAAAATTTATAATTTTTAGCTATGTCTCTATGAAATATTGATATATGTTAGATACATTGTGCTTGTTTTATAAAAACCTAAATGTAATAGGTATGAAACTTAAACATAACATAATAAAAACTGTTAACTGTAACCTACATCAATTCCATTTTGTTATATTTAATGAAATGTGAATTGTGTCGTCAAAGTATGTCTTCTAAATGGTCAGGCGTGAAACAACCAATTCGCCACTAAAGTGTATCTCTCAAATGTGTTATTAGAGTAATACTTTTAGGCAACACACTTTATTAAAAGTGTGTTGGCGTAACGTACCAGCTACATTAAACTCTTCAAACATCTTTAATATTCGAGGTCTGAAACACCTGTATCTCAGAAAATGAACTAAATTCCTAGCAAACACGATTATCACATTTATGCCACTATACATAGCTACTATAGAACAACACAGAATCCATTATGGGATCTCTTCCTATACTCTTTCTTTCTTATGTCCACTTTCAAAAAGACGTAACGCAGTGAATCAGTCTATTTCAATAATTGAATTGCAATCATTCTCTATCATGCACGAAAATACATTGTTGATCTAGTCATAAGAGGTAAATAAGTATTTCGTATGCAAAAATTCAAGTGCAAAAATAATCAAGCCGTCGCGTAAACGGACCTCCAGTGTTAAATCCAGTGGATGTCGGAGTTTACACTCAAGAAAAATTGAAAAGACAACAGGGATTTTTTGGCGATCTTTTTTCTCTTGTGGTGTACGTCGGTGTATGCGGTCATCCTGAAGCTCTCGCGAAACACAATTTTCTCCATGTGTTTTTAGCCTCTTCCATTTCCGTGTCTTAGGCCCGGTTTCACTGACATCAGTTCACATTTGAAGAAGATTTAAATACTTGCAATCCTAACATTTTAACTTATGTTGGTAAAACCGGGCCGTATTCTCATAGAGATAAAAATATTATTTTGGAGGCGATAAACTGAATTACGCTAAACAAATTTCAAAAGTAATTGAAGTGGATTTTCTTTATTTATAGGGGACTAGTTTTATGAATTACAAAAGAAATTAGTTACTAGCCATGTATTGCATTAGTCGTGCTGTTTCTTTTTTTTTTTCATGGCCTATCTATCATGTAAATCCATCTTACGTAGAATGGATATATGTATACTTTGCAAATCTTTAGTAGCTGTAGTGTAATACTTTGTTGTATTATTTTTATTAATTAAGTAACTAAGCAATATTATATCAGCGCGTGGAGCACGTTATATTTTACTTAGTTATTTACCAATGAATATTTAAGAACTGGAACTAGACCTATTCATAAATGCACTAAAAATCCATTAAAGACTCCATAAGATGGACTTTAATTATCGATTGACGGATAGAATATGAGTTATATTGTTATTAATTGATTTTACAGTTGTTCTCCTATGATATAATTCTCGTCTATAACATCGTTGTGTTAATTAATTCCCCCACCATTTCGCCCATTTCTTTATCACTGCTTAATACAAACGAATGATAGAAACCACGCTTACACAATATTGCCTGTACATTTGGGTGTTTTTCTCTTAATTCCTCATAATATTTAATAGGAGTCCATTGATCTTTAGAGCCATAATAAAACCACAATTTATCTGCATTGTTTGAAACCACATCATGATCCAATTCATTAACATAACGCATCTCGTCATTGGCTAACATGAATACATTACGCAGGATTACAGGATTCAGTAGCTGTAAGACTGCTTTGGTACTCCTGGATGGAATGCCATAAAAAATACCAAAAGCGCGAATCAGAAATACGCGGAGAATTAGTGGGAAGAAGGTAAACATCCAAGCCAAAAATATTAAAAGCGGAGCTACTCTTGTTACCTGGAATAGATAAGGATTCATTAAAGACTGTGTTCTGTATCTAAAATTATTATAAATAAAATGGAATATAATTTGGTAGTGTCCACTTACGAAACCAGTGTAGAACTTCCCATTAGTACTTTCAGCCATTCTTTCAACTGTGGGAAACAGGAGGTAGCATCGGACAACTTTAGAGGCAATCGTATCATCCTTAAGTAAGTTCAGCGTAAACCAGCTACCAATGGAATGTCCTACAAGGTGTATCCTGGCATCTGGAGGAACATATTGCTTTATGAATTGTGCCTAAACAAAAAAGTCATGTATAGTAAAGTAAAAATCTTAACAGAAAAAAAAGATCATAATCATCAAGTGATGCACCTTATGCTCAAGTTGACCTTTAAGGTCATAAAAATGCTTTCCTGTAGAGGTATCAGGTATGGAAAGTTGTAAGTGTTTAGGTGGCAGAACATGACCTGCATGTCCTACGATCCACACTGGGGTCTCTGTAGGCAGTTTTGTCTTGAGAGATTTGATAAATCCTTCATAAAATGCTGGAACGCCAGGATTGCCTGGAATTACTATGACGATATCCTTTCTACCATCAGGAGCTAATCCTTCTTCCACCCAACGACCCTCAGTTACAATGTGAGTTTGCACTCCATTGCAAAGGAGCATTGATTGCTGCATTCTGTCCTGTTTGAAATAAAATATTGCCAAACTGATTTGCCAAAAACCATAAGCAAATTAGAAAACAAGGAAAAACAAAGTTTACAGTATCTTAATCTCAAAGAAAACAGCAATTATGCAATGACAATATAATGTGTAAAATAAAATCTCTAGTAAAGTTTGATAATTTTTACGTCATCGTTCTGGCTACAAAATAACACATGTTTTAAGAAGCAATTATATCGACAGAACTCATTAACATCATCTGTCACTGGTTAATAACCTTGTATTTATTTCAGTTACTTCAGAGTTTGATATATTAAGATACTCACTTAGAATTTGATGTTAAGGAATTTTTGAATACGATGCCACCGTTTCTGGCGATTAAATAAAATTTTATAAATACTGAAGTAAAAATAATTAAGAAATGAATATTAACGAGTCTAACTAAATTCTCAGAGTGACCAGCACAATTTAATTCTACCTCTGGCAAGTACATGTATCACAATGGCTCCATGTAAAAAATTGATTCTTTTTTTAGATATCAAGTGTATATTTCTGGTCAAAAGATTATCGAACAACGTTAACTGAAAATTAAAAAATGAAGTTATTTAGTAAAAGAAAGACATTTAAAAATATAAATGACTTAATTTTTCACTATAAAACATAGCTTAGCAATAGGCCGAAATAGCTCAGTTGGGAGAGCGTTAGACTGAAGATCTAAAGGTCCCCGGTTCAATCCCGGGTTTCGGCAAGTATATTTTTTCCCCCTTAAAACTTCTTAATCATTGTCATTTTTGTTGAAAGTCAATTTAGTTTCATCATAAAATATAAAACTATAATGACTACGAATAAGAAATTTCATTTACACGTCCGTGTCCTCCGCATGTATATTTTTCTGCAAATGATGAGTGTCTTTAACGAGGCCTCACTGCCGGCCGCATAACATTAACGAGCTCGTTTATTAGTGAAGCATTAAACACCTTTTCTCGACGAGGAAATACTAGCTCCAGGCCTAAGGCAGCTGAACTTATGAACAGGTTCAGAATTAGATTGTATGAACGATTGGAAAGCCTTTTTAGAACGACAGCATACCAACAGCCTTAGTATCCACGAAACAATGTCTTATTGCATAACAAAAACAACCCTTTGAACAAAACAACTTCCAGAAATCCCGACGATGATTTTAAAGAAAATGAATGATGCATTCCTTTAAACAATCACAGAAGCAGTAAGCTTCGGAAACAAGGTCAAAAAGTAAAACTGTTTTCGTGTATCATATCGAACGCATTCGACGTTTTAGAACTAAATATAATATTAAAATTTTATATAACTCCCCTAAAGAGTGTTTACTTATCAGAGAATTAAAAGATTACAAAAAAAATCAAAATTTCCGAAAGGATCCAATAAAAAGAGAGTGTCACCATATTAATCGGTCATTGGATTTCTCTTGACGATTTGCCGATAAAAAATTGATTAAGGGTTAAAATGATGGCGAGGGATGATTGATCAATCTATCGTAAAGAAACATGAGAATAGAACGAAAGAGAAGACAGAAAGAAAGACAGAGTCGTATTGGTTGCGGAAGGCGGAGCGCGAATGAGTGCAAGTCACCTCTCGTGGATCCCCACTACAAAAACGCGATACTGGTCTCACCTGGATGGGTGGATGAAGAAGGCTGCGGAGCAGAGTGTCTGGGCCCAGAATGGTCAGGGCCGAAGAGCCGGAGGGGCCCGATGGACATAAAACGATAAAATGTGCAGGAGTGGTGCAGAGAGGCGGAATAAAGCCAAGGAGTGCTGAAGCGAGGTAGGAAGAGATGTAGAATGGGAGGCTGGATGCTTCGTGATCAAACGAGAGAAAGAACGCGAACGTAAAGTAACACACAAATGTAAAATGTGGTCGCGACGTAAAGCCTTTGGGCCTGGAGATGATTATATGTACCCGGATGTAACGAGCAACTTCACGTAATTTCTGTGTTAAGTATGGTCACGCGATCGCCCCTTTTCTCCCATCCTGTTGGTAAGCTTGCAGTCGAACTTTTTTTACGTACGAAGATCGGCGAGAAATTCATTAATATAATGGGGATAGACCATTGGATTAATTTTTTACAGATCAATTTCGAGGGGCCGCACTGTTATTTATAGCATGAGTAGCGATTTTTGGGCCCCGTGGTTTCCCTATTTGTCATTTCTTATTCAGCTATGCTTCCATTTACCTATTATATGCATTCTTTGAAATGTTATTGTAAACTTCATTGTTTTATGAATGAGGGAACGATAATAGGACTTATACAGAAGCCATAATCGTTATCCTGTATGAAGATCTCGATTGCTATCGTGTCGATCGAGTTGGCGCTTATAACAGTGAACCTCGAAAAAAGGCGTGTCACAATTTCTCCTGGAAGGGGAAATAAGGCCCAAAAGAGCTTGAAGGTGTCAAAAATCGCCCAGTAGGACCGTCGATTGTCCGGTTATGCGCAGATCAGAAGAGGGCTTCATAAATATATCGTAAAATTTTCACGAGAGGCAAGAGAGAAGCATATGGTTCACGGAGCGATTCAAGAGGCGTAGCAGCGAATAGACTCCGCCCCAGTGGTAGGCGTGTCCAGACATTTACGGTAAACAGCTCTTGGTGTTCCGTGGAGCGGGGTGCGGTGAGGGGCTTACAGAGGATAGTGGGGGAAGTACCCATAATCTTACTGAACTGCAGTTACAATTGAACCGACGGACGGTGAGCATGCTACTCCGTTTCGTAAAACGAGTCTTTTTCTCACCGGAAGTGTAAAGTCGCGTTTCCGGTCGAGCCCTCATGAATTTACACAGCGACCTTAGCCCAATATATACTGATCAGCCGCGATATCAAGACTCCTTTAAAGTGTCTAACGGCGTGAATAGTTTGAAAGCGACAAGGGCCAAACAGTCAGGAGGAAGGAGGAAGGTGCTAGTGTTAGTCTGATTGTGAATCAGTGAAGTTTAACTATATATACGAGAACGGGTTCTAGGAGTCTGCTACGTGTGACCCAGGCCCATTCTATCGTGTTGTAATCAGCTAGTGTTTATCCTCTGCTGTACAGCTGAGGATAAGAGTGTAAAGGGGAACGGCGTGAAAGCCATAGTCGTCGTCCATCTCGTGAAACCTAGAGGAGACGCAGTACTACACTGTTTGCGTTGTAACAGACATTGTTCCTTTACCTCAATACAGGAAATAATATAAGGAAAACGGAAGGGAACTGAAAAACATAGTTCCCATCAGACTCTAACCGGCTGTCCAACTCTGGTAGAGAGACGATCGATCGGCTTCAAAACGATCCCAAGCTGCTTTAAGCCCCTTCGGCCGGCGCCCGCTTTAAAGGGAATATAACCTAAGCGTCGGCCGGAGCAATTTCCGCCTTTTTTAGGAAGTTTTCTGGCATCTCTGGATACTCAGCCTTACCTTACACCTTATCTAACATTATTATATTACATTTATTACAAAGCCATCCGTATCCTTATCCTTTCAATATGTAGGTGCCTCCTGTAATCGAGGAAGTGCGAAAACGTATACCTACGTTTTAGGCCTTGCTCAGTCTAGCGCGACATGCGAACGAGCTCATTTTCGAAGTCCGTCGCCTACACGCGAACATCAAGGAACGAACAATCTAGTTGAAACTACGCGTTGTAGACCTCCTCGAAGAAGATGTAGACCGTCGCGACGCGAATGAGACTTGGACGCAATTAATACCACAAGGCGTCTAAGCTCTCGCAACATATATCTATACAATATCAAGTCGTTATTAATTATTAAATTTCATATTGCGTATGGAATATCCGAGTAAACGTTTTAGAGTTCGGATTGTACGCTTTTCCAATGTATTTCTTTTCTTACTAGTGCAGTGAACACGTTTCCGCGTTTGTGAATATGTGCGTCTACTTGTGGTACAGTGTGTGATATTCGTCGCTTGTGGGAAAAGAATTTAAAGATAGTATTTCTAATATACTTATCTCACGATCGCTGACTATTAAATAAAAGTACTGCACGCACTGTACTCTCTTTGAATTACTGTTAGATGTGAATCACCCCTAGTGCATACGCGCAATCAGTGTACATGTGGTGTTGTCAAGATCATGTGAGAAGAAAATAGATCTCAAGGAAATCATATCCTGGATTCACACGGGAAGATTTGAGATTGGGATGATGCCCTGTTACGTGGGCTCCTCCTAGTCATCACAGTGGAGTTCTGCTTCATCGCAGGTAAATATTACGTACTACTTGCACACAATAATACTCGCTTTTATTTCATACAAATAAACCTTCCTAATTTCATAAGCGAATCACATCTCCGATTACTAGATCACTTGACCCCACAGTTTCCTGCCTATGTTGTCACGCATTGTTTTACTTTTCCGTCGGTCACTTATTATTTAACTGCTAAAAAGTTTTCTATACTGCACAGATTTTCCATAGGATTCACTTAATTTTTAGTATACACAAATAGGAAGTATACCTATGCTGTCAAGGTACCATTAGAACGTTATGGTACACCTCCTGTCTCCTATCCCTTCGCATGAGAGGAATCAGTTGTCTAGTAAAAGAGGACAGTACCATTTAAACAGTTGACTTTTGATTTTCCTATCTTACTGATTTTTGCGCTATCTAGAAGGGACTTAGAGTTTTTGTTTTCAGTTTATGTGTGTGCGCAGGGGATATTAACTATACATTGACTATGGAAAATACACTTTTTAATATGTGGGATATTTGTGAGATGCATGTATGTATAAACGTGTAAAATGGGTAGGGAGTTACGGAAGGATAGGAGGAAAAGATTATAAGTCATCGAAGATTAAGGTGTGGGAGAGCTCGCGCTTTTTAACTCTCTTTCTCTTTCCTCTTGAGCGGCGGTTTTAAAAAGTCTCACTCTCCCTCTCCCCCCTTTCTCTGTCGTCCCCCTCTGTTTCTTATTTGTTATATGCACGTACAGTGACAAGCATGCATGAACGCACATTCACGAATAAGGCAATCCATCATTTGAATATTTGAAAACTCGTGCCTCGGTAATGAGCCACGAGAACTTTTCGTGACGCGTAACCAGTAAAACGACCTAGCAGTCGGTAGGTGTGCATATGTGGTGTGTGTGTGTCTGTGTGTGCGCGCGCGTGTGTGTATGATTTTATTTCCTCATTTTCATAAATCCCATGCACATGTATCCTGGTAACTCTTTCGTATCTCACAGATATCCTTACATGCTATTCGGTATTATTTTATTATTTCATAGGTATTTCCTCAAGAGATATTGGAAGCGCTGCTATCTAACGGTTTGCTTCTAAATAAATAAATGGTTGGTTCAGTCGATCGTATGGTAGGTTCGATCTCACGTTTGTATTGAATTTAGTTTTCGTTTCGATAGGTTAGGTTTTCGCGAGGTCTGCCCTTTTCTCATCCCTGGTGCCGGCTCCCTTGGTCACGTCGATTGACCGGACCGGTTCCGCACAAAGACGAGAGTGCCTCCTCGTGCTTCAAAGAGTGAGTAGTAGTAGGTACTAGTAGTAGTAGTAGTAGTCGTAGTAGTATTAGTAGTAGTTGTAGTAGTAGTAGTACTAGCAGAAGTAGTAGTAGTAATGATAGTAAAAAAAAGGAAATGAGAGAGAGAGAGAGAGAGAGAGAGAGAGAGAGAGAGAGAGAGAGAGAGAGAGAGAGAGAGAGAAATGCTAGACTGCGAGTAGATAGATATAAACATATGTGTAGACGGATGGGTCGACGTTTTGGTTACTCCCGGGTTAAGAAAATGGGCAGAATCTATTAGCTATTATCAAAAAGAAAAGCGAAACAAAATAAAATTAACAAATCTCATAATACGTAGACCAGGTACTTGGTCAGTTGACTATCTTATGATAGTCAGTGTTCCGCTCTCTTTCTCTCTCAGGAGAGACGACGAAATTCTATGCTGCCAAGAATCCATGCGCTGCTATCTAAATCCATGGCGCTCTCGACCTTGACCTTTCCCTTTCACTGTCTCTCTTTATTTCACGCCAATTTCTCTCTTGAATTCTCTTTCTCCTTCTACCCCTCTCTCCTTCTAAGTAAGGAAACGGCGTAACGCAGACGACGTTAACGATGACTTTAGGCAGCTAAAACTTTTTGACCGCCGTGACAAAGCTCCCCCCTGCCCCTCCAATCCTCTTCCTCCTCCGCCTCCTTCCTCTCAACCTGTCGGTTACGGTGTCGGGGGCCAGAGGTGCAGACTGACGTCACTCCCGAGAAAGAATTTCCATAGAATGCACCGGGTCTTGGCCCAGAGGGGCAATTCGTTTGAGAGTCACTGGCTCATCCTCTCCTTCTCTCTTACTCCGCATGGTCGGCCGTCAATCATTTAAGGGATATAGCCTGGCCTCACTTCATCCCAGCTTGTGCCTGGGCCCGGACTTCGAACTGCTTTTCTCTCGTGCCCTGCCGCCTCCTACAGTTGTACACTCTACGGCCCGTCACGTCCCTCCTGGCATCACGAAGCAATCCTTAGCGAAGTATCAAGGCATTGGTTAATGGTAGGGTGAAAGGTGAAAGGAGAAGGGGATGCGCTTATAGTAATGGCTATAAGAGTGCCGAAACATCCCTCGTACTGTTGAAAAATACCCAGAGCACCCACGCACTTTTATACGACCCTGCACTCGGGTACCTAGGGCATCATTAACCAAATACACTATCTCGGGAGAATGCCTTGCCTTGACCTAGGTCCATGTCCTGACCCTCGCCGGTCGCCCCATTCCTAACCATTCCACGTTCAAACTTCCGTCTAACATTTTGCGGCGAGGATTCTTTCGGCTTAACGCGATGCCTTTTAGTACCGATCCCTCTTTTCTATTTCTATCTATGAAGTAGGTAGAGGTTTTCACGAGCTAGGAGCAAAAGGGTCTCTGGATGGAGACGAGACAAGCAGGCGAAAGAAAAACAATGGTAGTTTACGCGTAAAAGAAAGAGACGACAAAGCGAAGAATTACAAATGATACCCTTTGACTTTGTTATAGGCTGCATGAAAATAAACGACGAGAGAAAGAGAGAAGGGTCTCCTTGAGGGCCTCAGATTTTCGTATTTCCTATATTAGCTGTGAGTGCGAGAGAGATGCGCTTATGCTCATTCACACGTGTAAGAGAGAGACAGGGCGAGAGAGGCACCCCTTACCGCGTACCCCCCAAATCGGCGAGTGATATTACACGCCAAATCAGGTACCGTCCGAAGTATAATGACGGTATCAGTACCAGATTAGTATCAACTGACAAGACCTAAATTAAAATCGCTGGTTCAAATCGGTCTTTCCTCCTTTTTTTTCTTTACAGAACGTCCATTTACAGCTTAAATTCATGACTTTTTGGATTTGACAGGTCTGCGTACGCGGATCGACAAACGAGGGAAGTCTCTTCTCGGGGATAGGTATTCGTTTGGAAAGCTTTACCGAGGATTACCATCCCGGTGCACTTTCCTACTGCACTCGGCTAAGTCGCCTTGATGTAGTGGTGGAGGCTATGTCGTTAAGTCGCAACTAACGTCCAAGTAATTAATCTAAAATCTCGTTCGCGGCATGTCATCCTAAGATGGTAGAGCGGAGGCTGGCTAAGACGATGGCTTGTCTTTCTTCTGCATACTCCATGTACGGACGAGGCACACGATATTATATATTATTAATATTAAACAGTATATTATATACAATATTCGTACAGTAAGTGACTGAGAGAGTTCAGATATAGTTGGCAGTGGAAGATTATGAAAAATATTCGACTGTCACACAAGACATTATGCACAAATGCTCACCGTCGTATGTACCTGTAACGCGCTACCTGTGCGGATCCTTCGCAACAGGTACGGGGAAATAAAAGGTTCAGTTCAGCCTCGTAGATAAATGAGTCCCAATTTCTAAGAGAGTATAAAATTCTATTCTGACACTTGTGACCCGTCCACGTGACCTGCTCTTCCTTATTACTTGTAAATACGGTTTTTTTAAATATCTTCTCTCTCTCTCTCTCTCTCTCTCTCTCTCTCTCTCTTTCGTCTAACGCGATATACCTTTATCGTGAATATAAACATCCGCTTACTACTATACTGGAACACGATTCACGCTCGAGACGATATCTTTTCGAAACTGGAGAGTAGTATAAACGTACTGAGGGATTGTGAGAGGGCGAGAAACTAAAGAGAGAAGGAGACGAAGAGACCGCACAGTGGACATAAGCGACCGAGAAGAGCGAAGAGAGAGAGAGAGAGAGAGAGGGGGGGTGGGGAGCATAAGGGTCACGCTGTCTCGGGTTCAGAAAGTTCAACCGGTCTTGGAGTCATATTCGTCTTTCTCGAGTTTCCTGGAAACAAAAAGAAAGCTTAAGAAAAACATAAATAACGAATTGTGCGGTTTTTTTTATTACGAAAGAGCCGTGCACCACGCGCGAAAGTACATGTATGAGGGTATGGTCTTACAAGAAATAAAAGGAAGTAGCAACAATGAAAAATATTGCCGCCACACTGTACATGCTGATAACTACGAAATATTGTGCAGTGATGCGCATAGGGACCCATTTCGATACCAATGGTACCGCGTGGTATGAGCGTGATGAATTCGCACGATTCTCCCTCGTGTCATCTCCTTTTAATTTTTTTCGCTTTTCTTTCTTCATTATTTTTCGTTACTACGTTCACCCGTCCGTTCATACGTACGTAAGTCCCAAGCAGGTCTTATTCGTTTTACGGTATACCAGCCGCGAAGGTCTCGCGTGTTTTGCTTCTGTTTGGCGTTGCGGCTAATTCTCCTCGTGTAAGCCATCTCACGACTCTCTTCTTGTATCTCTCGTGGTACCTGTATACAAAGCTACTAGCTATACGACTTAACGATACCTACTCCCTATTAACATGAAACGCGACTTTGGTCTCTGCCAAAGCAATACGCTGCAAGACGAAATGGGGCCTGTGACAAGTATTAGCGAACATATAGCAGCCGACACAACTTTAGATTAAGGAGGGCAATCAAGCGCTTACGGTATAACGACAAGTAATATGATTCTTATAGGGAACCACGTGTCTAAGACGCATTACTATTCGTATATCCATACTTTTCTTCTCTGTGTCTGACATTCGGTATCTGTAGTTGTACTGCGTCCCTATTATTCACTGGCTTATGTATATAAATATCTAATGAGTACAAAGCAGCGAGTATAGGAAGTTTACGGGTGCTGATCGCATCCACGAAGTGTGAAGCGCGCGCGCGAGCGCGAGACTTGGGCCGTAGTCTAGTCGGGAGGTAATGGCATAAAAACACGGCACATGTGGCCTAGTGAGAGGTCTCCCTTGCTCTACGGGCAGGTTACGTTCGTGTACTCTCATAGAGGCATATGTGTATATTTCTTACTTATATACAATAATAGACGTGTAATATTGACTAATTAAAAAAAAAACTTTCCTTCGCTCTCTCAATCGTATTAGGCGCTTTTTTTTATATACACATTTTTAACAATTTTAAGCCAAAGAACGTGCTTCGATGCATTTTGCTTGTATAGCGGTGCGGTATAGTGGCCAGTTTTCACCGCTGCGATATCGTATTCTGGTATCTTAGTTTCGTTGCGTGCCGATGCTATCTTTGCTCTCTGTACCCATAGGCACTTCTTCGGAACTTTGTATGGGCGCTTGCTTGCAGTGACATGCGGGTGGACCCTTAAGGCTTTTTATATAATATGTATATATACAATTAGAAATTCACATTAACTCAGTTCAAACCTTTTTCAAGCGATCGTTTTATATGTCGTGTCGCTATGCATTTATCGCCGATGTTGTTTCTTATGTGGATTGGACTTAAGAATTTGTTAGCTCCTTAATATCCCTGCTTACGTTCCAATTACAATTAGAGTTATGGCATTCGCTTAGCTCCAAATGGTTTATCTTACGGAAATATTCGAATAATACGAAGCTTCGAATAATAATAGAATAAATATGAGAAAAAAGTATAAAGATGATCGTGAGATTTGAGGGGAACGGATTGCTGGAGGTTAGAGATTCTTACGGATAAACTCGTCTCCGGGGATGGCTCGTTACTGGCATTACGTCAACTAATTACCAATTACGCGCCACTCGCTAATTAATCGGCGAGAGGAATATCGTGGCGCCGAGACCAGGAGGAGGGGGGGGGGGGCGGGTAGCTCCAGCATCCTTAAGGAAGATACCTGAATGTTCTAATGTATACATTGTGTAAGGTTACCTCATTCGTATAGTATACCTATATATATATATAAACGTTTGGATATACGAATGAAGTAGTCACGTGTTCTTCTCGTTATAAATTAATCCTTGACCCTATTTTCGTGATTCCTGAAATCGCCTAATTTTCATCTTTTTTTTTTACTGTTTCTCCCGATACGCCATACATGGCTTTATTGTTTCATATGGACGAGACCTAACGCGACCGTATTGGCACCCGGCACATTTACCTGTCGGCAATTAAGCTTGAATGGCGCAATGGCCAAGAGTGTAACCTAGTTGCGCGTTATCCGCACGATCGCTTCTCGTCCTGTGGCGTGTCCACGTGCGCCTCTGCGTGTCCCGTGTATCCTCCACTCTCGTTACCCCGTTAGTTTTCGATCGCGTATAATATTTTAGAAGAAATAATGTTTTCGGCGCTTAGACAAGCCGGTTTCACAACACAGGGGGCATCTCTTGCCAGTTCTCAGCAATTTCGCGAGAACTCTTCAGTGTCGAGGGGGGTTGGCAATAAGGGTGGCGGTTGCGGTTTATACTAAGGGGGCGGCATGCAGAGGCGAACTACCATTGAACCGAGGACTTACCAACCCCTAACTCATTAGACTGTATAATATGTATGTGTGATGTAGTACGTATTCAGGCATACGTATATACACGTAGACGCCGTGGGGCTCGATAGGTGTCTCGCACCTGTACTTAATGGCCGATCTGATAAGGGGGTCCGAGAGCACCACCGTCAACCCCTAGAACCATCAGAACCCCCACAATCTACCTCCGTTTGCCAAGGCGCCAGATAGGCTGGTAATGCGCGGCACTGGATGCTCTTTTAGAGCCGGCCCCTAAAGGCGCTTTTCCGTTTGTCGACACGACACGATACTATCCTATATAGGTACTAGATCCTTATATCCCATACTCAACTTTGCATACTGGTTCACCACCGTCAGTCAGTACTGCGCCTGTCAGAGGGATGCGTGTATCCTGCAGCGAATCGCTGATACCGTAAACGTCAATGAATTTGTCGGATCTGTTGAGTTTATATGGCACTGCAAGCTGCTTGAGAATCGTATGACTTTATAATTGAACCGTTTGAAGAGTCTGTGGCATTCCTAGAATAAAGTGTGAGCCCCGTATTACGGGAGGAAGGACTTGACGTGCAAAACGGAGTTTCGCAAGGCGGAAGAAGTGTGGTGCGCGAGAAAGGTGTATAGGACAGATAAAATTTTGTGTAAGAATTACCCAGAGACATTTGACGAGTGGTCGGCCTTCGGCAAGCCCGGTTCTCTCTGTATCTCTCTTTATCCTTATCTATAGCTATGTTTCCCGGTTCTCTCTCTCTCTCTCTCTCTCACTCTCTCTCATTCTCTCTCATTCTCTCTATATACCTTCCTCCCGTCTCACGAACGAGTAGATAGGTTCTCTCGCTACCACACTACTCGTCTCTCTGCTAGTGGTCCATCTCTCCTGCCAGGAAGACAGGTCAAAGGGGTGTGGAGAATCGAGATGAATAGAGAATATCAAAATGAGAGTATTACCTTGTAGAATAGTTAGATGATCGGTAACTCTCCCTCTCTCTCTCTCTTTTTCCCCCTTCTCTCTCATTCTCTCTCTCTTTCTCGCACTCATTCTACTTTTAAAGACGCAGATAGTACCTACGCGTAGTCTCAAGGGTGATATATAGAATACGGACGCAGATAGAACGAGAGGACCAAAGGGAAGGAGACAAGAAGGAGCGAAAAAAGCTTCATCTCCCGCAGTCTCAACTTCTCTATAGGATACGCGTATCAGATCTATATTTCTCACTGCATCATCATCCCTTACTCTCGCTTTACGTATCTGCGTACAAAGCCGGAGCTTACATAACACGTAAGCGGTCTACAGGAGTCGAACAAGAAAGCCGTAAAAACAAAGACTGTGTATATATATACATATATATACAATATATGTATATATATATACATATATACATAGATACATACACGCCCCAACCTTCTCTATATCCTGTACCTTCACCATATCTCTTTCTGTCTTTACTACTGCAGCGTCCTTATTAAGCTTCCTGCAACCTTTTAGTGCGTCTACCATCATTGGGTATGGGAAAACATATATATGTTTTTCTTTAACTGATCTTCTCTGTTTATCTTCTACTGAAGATACACATATGTCAAATAACTCGCGGTATACATATACTTTAATAACGATAACAATTATATACCTATGGGTTTATTAATTTAATCGGATCGATGAAAACTGATTATAATTCCGGCCACGCGGATCTGTGTTTATGAATACCCATGTATACGTATACGTAGCAGCGTCTCAGTTCCGGACGATTCGGTGAGTTTCCCGAGTAACGGTGTATTTTGGGTGAAAATGGCTAAAAATTGTTAAAGACAGAGAGTGGGACAGGGGGGATGGAGGGAGGGAGGGCGAGGAGAGAGGGAGAGGGAGAGGGAGAGGGGAGAGAGAGAGAGAGAGAGAGAGAGAGAGAGAGAGAGAGAGAGAGAGAGAGAGAGAGAGAGAGAGAGAGAGAGAGAGATAGCGGAGGGGTCTGAGGGAAGAGGGAAGAGGGAAGAGGTAGAAAAAAGGATACATAAAAGTACGACAGGGTGGCGGCGTAGTCCGTGGGGCCGGAGATAGAATGGAGACTGGGAAGTCTGCTCGTTAAAGTCGGATAGACCACTCCCTCGAGTGGAGTAAAGAGGACCCGAGAGTCTGTCCGTGTAGGCATCTGCCTATCCCCTTTACTACGTAAAAATCACTCTCCCCCCCCCCCCTCCATCTCTCTATCTTTCTCTCGTCTGGTCTTTCTCGTCTCTCTCCTTATTCTGTCTTCGTCCTTCCCTCAGCACTTATCATGTATCTTTAGAGAGAACGAGAGACATAGACAGAGAGATATATTAGTATGAGTTTCACCCATTCACCCGTTACATAGAATCTAGACTCGTTGCTTCGTCGTGGCCTTTTGCAACTTTTGATGCACGGTACAAACACCGCGGGTCAGCACTGTTATTTTTAATTGCGATTCGCGCAATGACTTTTTCGCGTCTTTGCTATTTTGCCTATGTGACTCTAAAGTCGTGCGATGTTTTCTCATCGGGCAGGGATCTTATGTTCTTCGGGAAAGATGTGAACGGAGTGCGAAGTAAGTCTGCAGGATGTGGATTGATGGATGGATGGACCGAAGGTGATTGGTAGGAGGAAGTAGTCAAAGAAAAGGAGTGGATAGTATGGCCGACGCGACTCCGTGAGAGATTCATAAAAACTGATAGTAGATTATAGGCCAGTGGAAATTGGCAGGTTTTTCTACCACTCCATTTTAGTTTTTTTTTCCACCATTTATATCTACAGGCTATGCGTACTCTCGATGACCCAGGAGTTCTGATTGAGCATTGATTCTCGTTCGCATCGTTCTGCGCTATGGATGTTAGCTTTCGCCTTATTATGCAATATGCGCGCTCGCGCGCATACTGCTTACGCATGAATTCTCACCTTTTATTTTTCTCATCCCGAGATTCTCCAATCCGCTCATACGTCTATTTATTCACTATACAACCGCAAACGATTTCTCGAATCATTTTACGATTGGTTCGCGGAATCAAAGTTCTCGATGACCTCCATATTTCTCTCTTTCTCTCGCGCTCTCTCTCTCTCTCTCTTTCTTTTTATTCGTCTTTCCTTTCTTGTTCAATTCACACTTTTCACGTCTTTGCCACTTTCCATCTCACGATTCTCCTCAACCCGGGGACTCTTGGTTCGATTTTCCTCGAAGCTTGCTTGTCGTCGCTGCCAGAATTAACCGTTAAGTCGAGCGTTAAGCGTGTTGGATGCGAGTGAGGGAGAAAAATAACTTAGAAAGTTAGAGTGCGAGGAAGATATTGACGGAGAAAGAGATAGAGGGAGAGGAGGAGAGGTGTACTGGCATAAACAACCCTTCGAAATTCGACACTTTTAAGAAGAGCGATATAAGACCTACCTATATGTATACCTATCTACCTACACCGACCTGCTTGCCTATATCGGCTTTTTTTATTCGTCGCTCTCATCTAGTAGTTCTTTTAGCTCGCATTGTCAGTGAAACCCCGAAGTCAAAATTATAGCTGGTTACAGAGTACAGGTATAGAGAATTCTGGATAAAAAAGCATACGGAGGGACGGTGAACGTATAATTCGACGGTGTATAATCAATGCGTTTTTCGATAGGAGGTCGGGGAGCCATTGGGCACCAAGATATTTTGTTTTGGCTGGTGACGTCATCGGTCCATTGGTCCTCGACAACATCACGTCCCATACGAGTAGTACGTGTCCCAATAGAGTTCCAAGACCCCACGAGGTTCAAGGGACCGTACCATAGCACTTGAGACCCTTTTGGGCCTTACCTTTATTTCACATCGTTATATACGATATCCATGCGTACCTCGTAAACAAGTGGTAATATCGGGATCTGGTATAAGATCAGAGTAACTACAATCGTGGGGGATGATATCAGGCAAAAAGTAAGCGATAAAGAAACTTGACTTGTAAAAAGAGTCGCGGCATTTCATCGCGTACCGGGGATCGAGCGGGCTTGCGAGACAATAAATAAATAGACTAGCGCGGTAGCGCAGAAGGGGCCGGGGGGGGGGGGGTCGTTCGTGTCGCTTAAATAAATAACTCAATATTAAGCCTGACAATAAATAAATCTAAAGGCGCGGGTGTCTTTTAGGCCACGTGGATATATACGTGCGTGCGTGGCTGTAGAAAGAGTAGCGCGTATCGCGGATGATGCATGAGTCAGAACGTGTCGAATGACGATCGGCTACGACTCTTTAAGGATAGGGATTGTGAGAAAGAGAGAGGCTCATTTTGTTCCACCTCCTCATCATCTTCCTCCTCCTCCTCCTCCTCCTCCTCCTGCTCCTCTTGTTCCTATCTGTAAACTCTTTCTGTCGAGGCTGACAAACCCACCCGACAACCTAGTCAGGCTAGGCAGCCCAGCCCTGCTACATGGTCCTATGTCCGATGTCGGTGTAAACTGGTACGCCGAACTCGTTGCGGACCGATAATGAATTCCGCGTTGCATGGGACAGGATAAGGCCCCGCGAAGCACACTTCCGTCCTGAACAGGACACGAGGCTCAAGATAGGACAATTAAGCGGAGCCACGATGGAGATTGGGCTCTTGGAAAATGCTCGTTGTTCGCACGATTGCACTTTTCACGCGTTTCATGCGTGTCCCTGGTATCCTCTTGAACTACAATTTACGTGGAGATGTAAGTGAAATCAGCGGTTATCTGTGTGTGTATATATGTATATATGTATATAGACGTAGGGACATGTGGACAAGTTCTAATGCACGCGCGGTTCCTATCCCGTTGTAGGATAGAAGGGCTCTAGTTGCCTAGCGACCACCCCTGGGATCCTGGCTAACCAGCCCCCGCTTCAATACTCCATTCCCTTGTGCCCTTTGGACCTTCGTAACGTCGTATCTACGTATTCCTTGATATACGCGTCCGGTAGGGGTGGCTTCCTTGAATTCCTTCCTCGAACTTTTGTTTCTTATGCTGTGTCTCGGATCCAGAGTATCAATAATTTTTACCTGGTTATCGACGCTGGCTACTATAGCATTACGTCACACTTGATTAGGACACTCTAGAGATTCTTTATCAGTTTCATTGACGAGCTTCAGCCCTTTAATGGAAACGAAGTAACGGGGTAATAAAAAAAACAGGGAAGTGAGGGAATGACGTGCGATTTGTTCTTGCAAAAAAAAGTGTATCATTTGTGACGCTCGGTTGACGCATGTCGAAGTAAATAAGGCGAGGGGAAAGGGAGGGGGGAGGAGGAGGGAAAAAGACAAAGAGAAAAGAGAACAAGATACGAGGAAAGGCGGGAAGAAATTCGAGGGTGATACGGATGTAAGAAAGAGGGTGCTGAAGACGTTTTACCCCGTATAATATCTTGAGGAAGTTACAGGGATTGAAGAGTGTAGGCAGCTACCAAGTGAACAGACTGGAATGTCCTATCTAGCGTAAAGCGTCCCCGACTCCTGCGCCTCTTGGCTCTCTCTCTCTCTCTCTCTCTCTCTCTCTCTCTCTCTCTCTCTCTCTCTCCCCCTCTCTC
>JARQTJ010000412.1:1255324-1312784 GCA_030142635.1 Trachelus troglodyta | reverse complement strand
CTCTCTCTCTCTCTCTCTCTCTCTCTCTCTCTCTCTCTCTCTCTCTCTCTCTCTCTATCTCTATCTCTATCTCTCTCCGTGTTTCCCTCCCTCTCGGGGACTCCAACTACATCCTTCTCGTCCTTGCTCGCCCCTCTTTCTTTACCCTCGGCCCGCTTCAGGGGCTCTCAATTTGTTTACATGCACTTATCCAAACTTTCCTATGATCACTGGGTTTCGCCTTTCAGTACCGTCCAACCTAACCTAACCTAACGTAAGTTGTCCCAACTTAGGCTAACACTTCTCTCTACGCCTTACCAGTCTTGTATTACTACCTTAGATATGTATATCACTCAGGATTCACAAGAAGGTACGGCCAAAGGGATATATGGTACTTTGGACGAAGTATACCGGAAGTTTCTTTCTGGATCCTTTTCATCGAGGATAGGAAGGACGCCAGAGGGTTGGACAGCCGCAATGGCGCGTCTGACTAGGTCGTGCTATGATAAAGGAGATAAAGGCGAGAAGAGCGGTCGGGAGGATGAGAAGCCGGCGAGGGCCGGTGCGTGTTTGCCTTAACAATCAGTCGTCTGTTGACTCAAGTGGACTGTTAGCGAGGCATCGCTAACTCGAAATGCTAACCCAGGAGGAAGACCTCCATCTTTAGTACTTCGGCACTCCGGTGTTAGGACCATGTTCCTCACGCGCCAATACTGTCTACTATTGCTCTGTTCCACTATTTCCTAACGCACCAGCACCAATTGGCTCACTTGGATTTTTCACGGTGGCACATCTGTCGATACTCTGGTGTACTGTAGGCATACCTACGCGCCCTGCTGTTCATTGAAGCACGTAGACTACATTGTGTAGGCTTACAGAATGAAATTGGAGAAAAGAACGAAAATCGTATGAAAATATGCAATCTCAATTATTATACATACTGTAACAGTACACTGTATACACTATGCGTGAACCAACGGCTTCCTGGTGCGTGTCTGACTGATCAGCAACGTCGAGTAACGTCGAGCAACGTTGACCTGGACGACTGCTGAATCCATCTAGCTGGAAAAAGAGAATATTTAAGATATACAGATCATATACAGTTCGATCACAGATATACAGATCATATACGATTTTGCTGACCTATGGACTGTATATGAGTCGGATATGAAATTTACCTGAATTAGGTAAAAATTGTAAATGAGAAAGAATACCTTCAACGAAAATAAAATATCGTGAGCTTGTTTATCTTTGGGCATCGATTGTATTCGATTATTCTTCTTTTTAATCTTAATTTTTATTGCTGCGCGGAACCCGCAGACTCTCTCCTTACGTTGTGGGAATGTAAAATGGCGAATGCGAGAGCGTGCGAATTTCTTTGAGATTCTCGTGAGACTAGTTTGGCGCATCCTTTTCTTTTCTTGTAGATGACTCTCAGGTTGTGTGGAGGTATATGTGGGTATGTCTACGCGTAAGAGGAAAAGAGGTGGAGGATAAGAAGGAGCCACGTGGGCCCTTCTCGAATTCTCATCTTTCGTCCCAGACTCCGTGGCGGGTCTACTATTTTTGGAAATAGGAGTAGACTTAGCTAGGAACCGGGTAGATTGGCGTCCCGGCAGCAAGTAGCAATAAGGCTGAGGCACTACGACGTTGGCGGAGATTCCAAGCCTTCCAAGTTCACGATGAAGCCACTGATTCTGCACTCTACGATATCGGATTCCAAATATCCTTATTACCGTTTCTCCAGCATATATCTCACGGATTTGATAAATATTCATTTTTCATTATTTACTAGTCACACTGCGTGACTGTACTCGTTCTCTCTAGTTTGGTGCAATATTGTTCGGATCACATGGCGTCACACTACTTAATCAGACGATCGATAATTAATCGAGAATAAACTCCGTTCGCGGTTCTAATCTATCGAATAAATTATTTTACAGCTTGACATGTCTCCAGTTTACGAATCCTTCTCGATTGCTTATTTCACAATATTGCACTCTGGCTTTTGACATAAATTTCATCTCAGTACAATTTAAATAATCAATTGACATTTTATTATAGGAACGTTAAGAATAAAAAATAAATTGTTACATTCTACGGTATACGTAACAAGCACCGCTTATCTTTACGTACACGCATAGTTATGCCTATGGGCAAATTGTAATGCTCGTCATGTGTGTCGTACGTCAAGTACTTACATTTATCGACTATATGAAGCGACGGTGAAAATGAATGAGAATGGAAAGCTTCTAGCCACTCTCTTATATCTAATACAGTACCTGATAACAGGGATACGTTTACTTGCCGTTACTCATCGCGGAGATTGGCGTTATCTGCGCGCAGGACAAACGAGATCGATTAATCCCGGTACAGTCTTGCAAAAATAATCCCGAACAGATCGATGATTATTATTATCCCACAGTGTCCCTCCGATTCTTCCGGGATGAGTAACCTTTGAATCCACTCGAGATGAGTGAAGTTCCAGCATCGATCCAACTACAAGTCCAACCAGCAGGACTCTTTGTCCTGTTGCCAGGAGCCAAAGCGTGCCTGTGCATCGTTAGGTTTAAGGATTTCCAGTTCAGAAAATGCTTATATATGTATGTATATGTATATATTAAAAAAGAAGAATTTTCAACAAGTAAATATAGACATGGTCCATATCGTTTGTAAGGTAACCCGTGTTCACGTTAATACGTGAAATAACGAATTAGCAAATAAAAATTGCAGGGCTCGATAATAGATACAATATTTCGGATGGAAAATTTTTTACTCGCCGTTCGATTCTGCTTTCTGAAATCGCAAGGGTGGTAGGACTGATTTAAGGGAAGTGGAAATGACAGCCAGTTTGACTAGCGGCACAGATATGCTAGCGATGTAGGTAGGGGATGAACGCACACATATACAGCATTCTGGTGAACCCTCCGATACTCCCTTTTCAACCCCCAAAGGGCCGTCCTCGTATATCGACCCAGAACCACCACGAGTATAACCCCTGGCACGCGTACCTACTCCCTAGGTAGGGGACGTATTTTCCGCAAGTAAGAAGAAAATATGCGCCTGTTTTCTGCGTCTCTGGTGTTGCGACTATGCGTTTTACATCGAATTCAACATAAATACGCACTACGTCATAACCTTTTATTTTTTTTGTCGTTTCCTTCATTTACTTTTTCTTTTCCTGTCCTGCGTATTCTCTTCCGCTTTGTTATACAGAACACGACACATTACTGTTTGCCAGTACAGCGTGAATCATCAAAATAGTAGCAATTCGAAAATAGGTACTTTTCACTTGTTATATTCGTAATTAACACGTACGTGAATTCTCTAGGTATGATCACGTGTTTTTTGGTTATAAAAAAAATATCCCTAGAGCATTGTATCGTACCAACGCAATGACTTTAGCGAATTAAATTATAGGGACACTGATGACCATAATTTTCATTAATCATTGTACATTATTCAAATATAATGAAAAATCATCGAGACAAAATATCTGATTGTATTTACAAAGCCATATTGACATCTCATACTTTGAATCGATTTGTCAGATATATTTTACAATGCACTGCTACGTGTCTCTGATAACGATTTAACAGCTCCGTACATTTTTTCATAACTGTAATTTCACAATTACTGCGTGCGACGTGAAGTTGTCCGCAAAAAGCATTATTACGCACTTGCTCGTGCCTTTTGGATACTTCAAGGGATACTCGTTATTTAGATATTCTTCCTATCAGTCTGCAGAAGACTGTTGTTGGCCACAGCAGCACGGTAGTAGAACTACTAGCGACGGTAATCGTAGGAGACTAGTAATAGCAGGAGGATAAGGGATAAAAAGAATGAGAATCGGGACACGAAGAAGAAGAAGAAGAAGAAGAAGAAGAAGAGGGCTACTGTCTAAGCGAGTCCATTGTTGTGTCGGGAACTTAATATGCATTTCGCTGTAGCATCAGGGCCGTACTAAGACGGAGGGGCCCTATACGTATGCATTGGGTAATTTAAGCCAACTATACTGTACGACTACTCCTACTGCTACCTACCGCTACCGTAGCCGCTACGCCACTTCTTCCTTATATAATCTTATCCTTCCCTATTTGATTTCTTCTTCTTCTGCTTCCTCTGTCCTCTGTGGATGTTCACTAGCATAGTACAGCGTTAGAGTATGCGCACCCGTATTCAGGTGTGTGAATAAGTGTTATTAGAGGAATATATGATTTTTGAGGAAGGAAAAATAAATGGAGGGAAAAATGGTAAAAAAAAAGTTGAAGACGCAGAGGACAGAAAGAGATGGAATAAAAATGAGAGTTCAAGAGAAGTGTATAAATCCATGGTAGACGGTATAGCCGCGCGTTGCGGGCCCGTGTTCCGGCCGCACCCTTGTGTACTTGAATTTACTACGCCATTCACGTTTGTGTCTACATAAATTGTTGCGTCCTCGTGTGCATGGAGGGCGCGCGCGCGCACGCACGCAGGCACGCACGGACGCACGCTCTCTTGCTCGCTCGTGGTACCACTGGTAAAAGGAAAGGGAAAAGCCTGCGGGCTCTTTGCTGGGACTTACAAAGCCGATCCATGGAGAGGGGTCCTAGCTGTAGCGGGAGTAGGTGGATAAGATACTGGAGAATGTGGGTAGGTAGGCAGATAGATAAAGTGAGTGAGAATCTGTATAAGGTGAAGGTGACAGAGGTTGAAGGTTGAAAAGTTTCCAGAGGGTAGAAGGGTTATGGAGTCATGCTAAGGAGTCGTGCTAAGGAGTTACATCGAGGCCTTAATGGTTACGTATACATGCATATGGGAAGGGACGGCTTGGTCCTGACAGCGACCTAATTTTTAATTTCCATCGCTCGAAAGGGCCCCTGCTACGAGGAGGAAGAACGAACAGGTTTTCAGGTTGGTAGGTACGGGGCCTCACGAAGCGTGACTACCTGACGACGTGGCTTCCCTCTCTCCTCCCTTTTGCCTCTGCTTTATTCTCTCTCGCCACTTCTGACTCTCGTCTCTCTTTCTCTCTCTGTCTGTCTCATTATCTGTCTCTCTCGTTTGCTCGTACTCCACACCAGAATCCAGGGGTGGAAAATGGTGGAACAGGTGGTCGTAAAAATTCGACGCCTCGGCCTTCTTCGGCCCTCGGACCTTTTCTTCATTTTCTACTTCCCTTTTATTCTTGATTTCGTTGTTTTTTGTTGCCCTCGAATAGCCACGATTCTCTCCCCGTTTTCGCTCTCGCTTACTCTCTCTTTCTCTCCGTTCTCTTTTAATCTACTCACGTAGCCATGAACCTATGAACCCTGAACGGCAGCAACGTGGTTGAAAAAAGATTGGATTAGTCGCGTACCGCTTTACCTCCCGTGTGATCTGACATTATGCGCGGCGTTGAGATCACGAGTAAAAGCAACATGCGAAATATAAAGAAAGGTTCGGCGGAAAGACGTCACGACGATGCGACGCGTCGCACGATTTTGAGTGATCAGGGGGATGCGGAAATGTTGACATGAGGTTGTGGATGCTGTGAGGTATAGAGGTTCTAGAAAGGTTGCAGAGGTGTGGGAGCTTAAGAGTGTGAGTTGGACGTCGCGGCGCCCTCTCTCTCTCTCCCCCCTCCCCTCTCTCTTCTTTCACTCTCTCTCTCTCTCTCTTTACTAGTCTTGTACTATCTTGTTCTATGTATATCTAAGAGAGTTCATTATGCCTGCCGACCTGTTGCTAGTCCACCCCCGAGCACCTTCATCATCCCCTATTTCCCTAGGCTTGCTACAGCTTTTCTAACCACCTACTGACCCACCACCCCCTTGAGCATCCCTTTTGACAGCACCGCGTTCATCGTCGTATATTCGACTAATTGAGAAAGTGGTTACTTCTATTATTTCTTATTATTCATTAGTAATAAATGATTTACGGCATCCACTTGCCGTTGATACTTTATTGTACTTCAATTTTTTTAAGATCGTTCCTTTCTTTTGTTTGATTTCTTATAGCCTCGGGAGGGGGTGGTCCGATGTTGGTCCCTCCCGTGGCCCAGGGTGGGACTGGGGGTGCTCGTCCTATGGTGGATTCTAGCACGAGGGTTCAGCAACCCTCGGCTCCTGGAACGACGGGCATCTGGCCTCTTGCACCAGCGCAACCTAATCAGGTCCCTTGCCAACAGTCCCAGGCGACACCGCCGTTGGCAGCTACCCCTGCGCCAGCGCACAGCCAAGGTAATTATCATTTGACACATTGGTATTCCAATACCTTACCTTTTTTTGTCGGGCCCTTCATTCTGGGAAACTCAAAATAGAATGCATTAGTGTATATATATATATACTTTTTTATTTTCCATTCCTGCAGTCCCATCTAATCTCTTTGTCACCCTTGTTTCAGGTGTCAGCCGTTACGGACTCTATTCGTTATTTCCAGGGGGTGGCGGGGGTAGCTATGTTACCGCGACTCCTGCCACCCCGGGCCCGAGTCCCGCGAGGGCTTACCATGCGACCACACACAAGGGTAAGCATCTTTATCAGCAGGATCTTTAATCAAGAAACCAAGTTTTCCATTCGGTGGCAAAGTGCACAAATTCCAATTTTCGGAAGGTCTACCTATCCTCTTTCCTGTTTGGGAGTCTCCTTATAGTCTTGTCTTTTTTCTCGCTTAACTATGAGTCCCACTTTGGATTGTCTCTTGTTTTATTTTTACCTTTTGTTTTTCTTGGCTCCTTCTCATTCTCTCGTTGTGTTTCTTGGGCGTGGGTACACATACTCCCTTTCTTGGCGCGTCTGGGCCCTTCCTCGAAGGGCCTTTTCACGGGGCCCGAGCGACCGCGCGCGGGTCACAATGGCGCAATTATGCAATTAAAGCGCTGAAAGACCTCAGCAGGAGCTGAAATGTGCCTAAATGGAATGGAATGGAATTGCTCTCTACTGGAATTGCCAGGGGCTGTATTCCACCCAAGGGTGTCCTACTTAGCATACGAAGAAGGGATGTTTGCTTCGTTGGTTCCACCTTACCACAGTTCCTTAGCTTCTTAGCTCCTTGATTTCTTAGTTCTTCGATTCCTTGTGTCTCTCATCTCTAACTTCCTTTTTCGGATAGCTGGACCATCGGCCTTATAAGTATATACATATATGCATACACGAAAGGACTCCTTTAATAAACCCATTGTCCAAGGTGTGTAATTCAAAATGGGTCGAATCACAAACAAAAAGTCTTCACTCTATCATTCAGTTTTTTCTTTTTTATTTCCACTGCCTTTTACCTCTTTATTCTCTTTAACTTTTACCTTCCTCGGAACAGATGAAAAATCTTACCTTTTCGGTGGCAAAAAACCTTCTTCGGTCTCTGTATATACTATATGCTACATTGTATACATTGTATATGTATGTTTCTTCCTTGCCATTTAGTATTTTGCATCGAATAGATGCTCTATCGTGATTTCATCAGCAAGTGCTCTTTTTATTATTGTTCTCCCGTCAATACTCTTTTCAGAATATTTACTTCGTTTTGACCTAATCTAGGGATTTTGTTGCTTTCACGCTGCGGATCACGACCAGAACGAACAGGTAGGTAGGTAGGTAGATGGTTTAGCTGGGACAACCAGATAACCAGATAGCTTGAGGTTTTGCCATGAAACGGACGTAACGCCTTTCGCCTGGGCTTGCTAAGAACTCGTCACGCTCGCTAGCCAGATCGAGCAAGGAAAAGATCAATGGATCCTTCTTTGACTCTTTTCTACTTCCAGCAATTGGTTATCAGAAAGTTCTCATAAAATTATAGGGATATGTTAAAAGAAAAAAAATTATCCTGACAAAAATATACTTATAGAGCCATAATAGTAATGAGAATAACATTATGGTATCGTAAAAGCTATATTAAGTGCAGCGTCTATTATTTCTTGTATAAAAAATAACTTCAACGATCCTCTACAGTTTCAGAGAGTGTCTTCTCAGCGGCGGTGGGTGTAGGGGTGGGTGGTTACACATGGGGTGCACCTACACCACCCCCCGGTTCACCTTACAGTCCTGTGCCTGTGACGCAGCTGGAATTGCTCGCGAAGAATCTTTCCAGTCTCGCACCACCAGGACCACAGCCACTGAGCTTGCAGGGGGTTGGTGTCAACGTGGGTAGCCTTCATCATGCTCAACATACTCAGCACACCCAGCACACCCTTAATCTCGCCGGTTTGCATCATCTTCACCACGGTAAAAAATTTTAAACTTTCTGGTATCGCTCGCATGCACACTGGTGCCAGAAACTGCTGATGATCATTTTCAATGGGTTGATCAGAATATAAATAAATAATTTCTTAACAATTTTTTCCCTTTTTATTATGCTCTCCAATACTGCTTCCGGTTCCGGGTGGTAAAGGCGGTTTGCATCAGAGCACGTTCTCGCCCCAATTGTCGCTGGTTACTGGCGGTGCACCCACCCTCACTATCAACAGCTTCTCATCTCCAAACTCAACCGGGAACGTAGTGCCGAGCACCGGAGTCCTCTTGCAGGAGTATCAATCGTCATCGGGCTCCACTACCAACTGTCCTAGTTCGTCCAGCTGCGTACCCACTAGCTCTACTACTAGCGTCAGCACTATGGTAGTGCAGGGTGCCACTACCAGTAATGTTGCTACGGTGCCGAAGAAACGTGAGGCTTTTCTGCCTAGCCAGGGTCAGCCAGTTAAGCTGGAAAACAAGACCCGACAACCTTGCGTATGTAAAAGCAGTACTGGTGAGTGTTCTTATCTTAGAAGAATATAGAAAATATGCGCTGAGACTGGTCCATGTTTATTTTTGAACTTATTAGATTTCCATATCTTTTTGATTAATTCTATCAACTTCCTGGGAGTTAATCTAAAACAGGAAGTTTTATGTGCCGTATGGAAACTGGGTTAATTTTGTATAGATAATATTTTCCTGTACTGTGTGCTCCGAAAGTGATTGTTGATAATATCGTTGTATCTGTGTTTATCAATATGCATTTATCGGGATACAACGATGCCTTCAGTACCGCTGATCATCTTCATAAAGTAATTTTAGATAGGTACCTATGTTTAGACATTTAGAGCAGGTCTCGACCTCAGGTTTTGCGATTTTCCTATATCGGATGTAAGTGCGAGAGAGACAGAATTATCGTCGTTCACGTGACCAAAAGAGAG
The DNA here is from genome assembly GCA_030142635.1 of Trachelus troglodyta. Lineage (NCBI taxonomy): Eukaryota > Metazoa > Arthropoda > Insecta > Hymenoptera > Cephidae > Trachelus > Trachelus troglodyta. The sequence continues at coordinate 1,303,678 of JARQTJ010000412.1, read as the reverse complement.
GACTAGTATATAAGATCGTTAAAATTGGAAATTCGAAATCTCCTGCTGAATCCTCACTGTCAGGATCAGCATAGCAGTAGCAACATCAGTAAATATATCAATATTTCAATACTTTTATTCATATGAAAATATTCATTCAACATGGAATATACAGTTGCCAAAAAAGAAAAGTAGTTTATTAATTGATTCTGTGTAAAATAAAACTTTTCCGGAATCCAGGTACCACACCTTACCGTATGACGTGGTCAATGATACCGGGGATGAATATATGAAGTATTGAATATGAATGCATTGCAATGCACACGTATAGTAATATATGCCGATTATAAAACGCACACTTGAAAAATAAGTCACCTCTTAAATTTGATAATAGGGAAAACAAAGGTGGTCCATTCGGATGTTGGATGCAGTAGAACACTACCTGTGGCTTCATCCTGGAACGGACAGGATTCCTCCAGCACAAACGGAAGTAACTCAACGAGCCTAATAAAAAGAGAACCTTTGACCTCGGTACCGTGCCAGGTCGCCGAAGTGTCGACGTCCCTTCACGCGACAACAACGGCCGTGAAGATCGAGCCAGTGCTGCCAAAGTCGGAAAACGGTAAGGCCGCCCATAGAAATGCAAATACACGAGCCACTTTGAAAAGAGAATTTTTTCATAATTTTCCTTTCAATAAACAAGCGAATGCCACTAGTGCGCAACAGCATAGGAGAAATAATTAAAGAAGAATATTAGCCATGGGACTAAAAAGGGTGTCTTTCAAAATGTCGGCATCGAGAATATGGCGCACGGGGAAGGGAGAGGGTCGGTAGGGTGGATCTTTCGTAGACAGTTAAAAACTACAAGAGAGTATGAAAAAGAGAGAGGGTGACATATATGCCGTTTCAATGTTGGCCCACGTTCGACCAATCAGAGTGCTGCGTGCAGGACAGGAAAACCACCCTTCGTTACGGGGCACGTATAGCGTAGAGAGGTTGCTGCCTCGAGTTCAAATGTACAGGCACGCGTGAACCCTTATTTTTTACCCTATGGGAACTCACGGGGCAGAACAAACGCATATCTTTTCTACGTGTTAGTCGAGGGGTACATTGCCTGCCTACTTTTGTACCTACCTACTTCCCACCTACAGTTAACTTACCTGCTTACCTAGCCACCTTCTCGTCTACCCACCGAACTTAACCACTGTCCTATTTACGTGCATATGTGCCTTTTACATGCATCTACGCACTCGCGCAAGGTGAGAGAGTCTCTAGGTATACAATAATGGGCACATAAGAGTACAGCCTTGTTAAGGTAGGAGGTGCGTGGCACGCATGGCGGCGCAAACACAAGGCGTGGCTCAAAAAGTGCGTGCTGCTCACTAACCCTTGTGTGTCGGCTCGTGACTCTGCTCCAATATGCTCAAGGTTTCAGCATCCCCCTTAGTATACCGCCAGGAAATCCTGGTTACTTGTGCTTAAATGTGCATTGGTTCAGGTTAGTGGATGCTGATTGAAATGAATGTCGGACTAACCGTAAAGATGTCCCTCATTATGCCTAATATCGTCAGCTCTTTACGTTTTTATGTTCGACCGTCTATCCAGGTATTGTAGTCTCGAGTGCAGGTGCTGGCACTACGGGTATTCCAGTGGGCATTGCAGTGGCCAGACAGAGACTTCAGCATCAGGAGACCTCGACCACATCATCTATGAGGAATGTCTCTCTTAGCCATCACACTTCGCATCATAGCTATCATCATTTCCAACCGGATAACCTTGGTGAGCAGTTTTCTCTATCTTGTCTCTGTGTATATATGTCTATCATGTGTATCTATGCTGGATGCCACGTATACTGGTTAAACTTGATAGCACTTTATGCATTAGACCAACTTCCTATACATCACTGTAGACTTCAGAGTCTTATTATCCTTTGAGGAAGTATAGTGTACTCTTTCTGTATTACTATCAAGTCCTATCGTTCCTTCCACCGGTACACGTTCTTCATGGACCTTGTCGATGATCGTTATTAAAACTTCTTAAGGAATTTTATCTAAATGAGTATCATAGCCACACAGTGACGCGGGGAAGCAGGGAAGCACAAAATTAAGGTAGTCGAAGAAGTATACTGAAGTCATTAGTGAGTAAGGGTGCGTTACATTAGAGTGTCAGAGAGATAGATAGAGAGAGAGAGAGAGAGAGAGAGAGAGAGAGAGAGAAAGTGTCGAAGAACATCATGATAGTATCGATAAATGGTATTAGGCGAGAATGCTAGAATGGCGTAATAGCGCGAAGAAGGAAGTAAAGTGGAGTATAAGCGCGTATGCATATATATCTAGCCGCATTTGTCGAAACGGCCATGTTAGCTCTCTAGAGGAGCGCACGGAGCAGTGTCGTATAAAGAGTTAAAGAGAGCGGTCCGTACCATCCCACCATCCTACCGTCCTACCATCCCACCATCACATCATCCCACCATCCCAGCGTCGTAGCATTCTAGCGTCCTAGCGTTCTACACGATTCTAGCATCACGATGCTCTGCTGTGGTATATCCATAGGTTATAAATTGGGCATGAGTGCGTGCATGCGTGCGTGCGTGCGTTGGTAGCGTGCGCTCGCGCACTTCACGAATCTCATTTCTCGGTGGGGTTTCTGTGGGCGTCCTCAGGTTCAACTACGGCCATGGCAGTAGGCGGTGCAACTCTTGTTCATTGTGGACCCGGTGGGGACGAAAGACCGGCCCATCTCGCCATTCCCTCGAACGCACTGCCACCCTCTCTGAACGCCGCCCTCAATTCCACCTTGAATTCCACCCTGAATTCAACCCTTGGCAACATTGGCGCCACGGCTGCCGCGGCGGCCGCCGCCGCCGCCGCTGCTTCCGCTTCCACCTGGCCGCCGACGCTTTGGCAATATCCTACACCAGGTCAGGATCATTAGAGTTTACTATGGTTGGTGATGTTCCTTGGTACTTGGATCTGGTATTTCTTACGGGATCTCAGGACTGGAACAATTTATAGGGTTTTCGGGGCTAAACGTTATGGCAAGGGAATAACGGTGCATTTTCTTCCTTTATAGCTATGCCTATGGAACCTGTAGGATTTCCTCAGATGGGGGTTGGTCTGCAGGGTGGACTTCAGCTCGTCAGGGATCCTACTACTGGACATCTTCTTTTGATACACGCAGCAGGTATGATGTGTATTTTATTTTGTTTTTACTATTTCGTAATACAGTGAAGTGTTATGGAAACTGATGAAGAGCCAAATGATGGTCTGGTAAATTTATTTGAGTCTGAATTGACCTTTGTTTTTGTTTAAATACACAGAACAAATGCAGCAGGCTGTTGTATGGCCAAATTACCCCGGTCATAATGGCAGTAATGTTGCACCGCCACCATTACTTTTACCGCCGCCACCACCATCTCTTCAACTTCTTAGCGATATTGGGGGTGCGAGACTCGTTCTTACTGAAAACAAGAGGAAACAGCAGAGCAATCTGCCCATTGTCAAAATAGAAGCTGATTGCGGCAGTAACCCCACTACTATAATAAGTGAGTATTAGATAGTTTGTTCACTACAAAAAAAAGTCGTAATCACTAGATATATTTATAGTGAGTGTTATTTTGATAATGCTCATGTTCAATGTCATGTGTGATGTTTTGTCTTCAATTTAGCCTCTGCGGAATCTACCAAGGCACTGCAGACTGTGACATCCATGACGGGTACTCTCGTACCGGATACGCCATTGGTAACAACCCTTCATTATTATCCCCACGCACCAACCCTCGTGCAGATAAGTCAAGCAGAGCCAGCTCATTGCAGATCACAGGTGAGCACAGAATGCTTTGCTTATTATAAGATGATCAGAGCTTACCGACTTACAATCTCTACTAAGTTTATCTGCATTTCGCAATGCAATTCTTAATAACCCACATTTTAAACTGTTTCACGCTTTATTATCTAACACGTGAAATTTTTCTTTTGAATTTCTCTCGGCAAGCAGCGAAATGAATTTATTTCAAAGGCAACATCGCCGGTATCCTGTCTCACTCCGCCACCGGAAGTTACCACGATACACGCCATAGAACCACCGGAATCCACGCCAATCGGGGTCCAGGATGCTTCGAATCAGACGGACTCGACGGAAGCTGAGGATGAATTGCTGGTCGTGGAACCAATCGTCAAGCAGGAACAAAATTTTAGTCCGTGCCAGATGCAGAGTACGATAAATTTTGAAAATACTCAAAGTCCAGAGAAAATTTTAAATTTGGCCGTAAGGCTTGGCAATCAAAATTTGAATAGTGCACCGGGTGTCCTGGGTAAAGTTGAAAAATCTGAGAGTGGCGTAGTATCCAGCGGATCGGAGTGCGTGAAATATCAAATGACGAACGCAAAGGAGAATAATCGTTCAGTGAATTCCGTGGACAGGACGATAGAACACGTGGTGAATTGTCACAATGGTGAACCAGAAGGAAAACATGGCCCATTACCGGAAATAAGAGCGGTTCCGAAAATCATTGAAATCACGGAAGAGAACTGTGATAGCTTTCACGAGAATCTTGAATTTTTCACCAGAAGACGAGATCCTTTGACGCACTTTCGAAAGAGCATCGTCGAGGATACGAGGAAGACTCAGGATATCATGGAAAACGTGTCAGAAGCCTCTAGAATACCGGAATATCTACCCGAATTGTCAAAGGTTCCTGAAAATATTTCAAAGACGTCAGATCTGCCGCAACAAGGCAGTCAGTGTGCCAGTTGCGAGAGTTGCGGGAAATCACGAGATATCTGGTCTCACAATCAGCAAACTAATAATAACGAGAGTCATTCGCAACTGACTGTGAAATCATTCGATATGCCATCGATTGATTGTGACGATCAGATTGAGCATATTGTTGTCAAGCAGGAAAAGGATGAAGACCGAGTTTTAATAGATTGTCTTTATTCTCAGAAGAATAACTTGGACAAGTCCAAGTGCCCTGAAGTCGTGCAGAAACGTCATCACCCTACGGATAAGTTTCATCCTGGTATCGAAAATGTCGTAGAAAAGCTGAAGAAAAATGCCGCAGCCGCTATGCAGGATATTCAGAAGAACGACGAGATTGAAAGTCAAGCTGTACCCAGACGCGTTGAAAATTCACCACGTCGACTTGACAACGGGCTGAAAAAACTTATTCTGAGGTCATGTGAAAACGAACAGCAGGCACTTGCATTGCAACAGAGATTAAGTAATCGCGACGCGGACGTCACAGACGTCGACAAATATCCTAGTGGAAAGTACCTTCAGAAATCCGATAAGAATTCCTTGTCACCAGCTAAGCCTATAACTGGTAGAGCTTACTTTCTTAATAATAATGACATCAGTAACAATAACAACAATAATACATCCTTGATAAAAAAGCGTGAAGAAAATAAAATACCTAAGCCGGAGAAGATAATTGGTTCTGATCACTTTAAAGGTGAAGAAACTAAAATGGATTCTTTGAATTCTACAGGCAGCGCAACTCCCAAGAAGGAAACAATTATATCCAGATTAAATAATTTAGATAAGTCCTATCATATTTCTGAAACGGAATTAAATACGAAAGAGAACTTGATAGAAACGGAACTTCTGAAAGGTAACAAAATGGCCGGATGTCCTGGTAAGCAGAAACCTCTCGTGGATCTAAGCGGATTGGAACTACTTTCTAATAGCATAGAACAGTTGGAGCACAGGAAACCAGGTTCCCAAAATTCTGGACAGGAACAGGATGTCGACGATTCTGCAAAAAAATCAAAACCTCTCACTGGACAGAGTGAAAATAATAATAATAACGTGGACAGTCCTCTGGGATTATTATGCGCTCTTGCGGAACAACGATTCATGGAAGAGGTCGCTGATAACGGCGTATCCAAGAAGTCGACTAACTATGAAAATTTCGAGGAGATCTCGCACGCCAGTCGGCTTCTTATGAACTTGGGTAAGACTTCAAGTGTTTTAGACAAGAAACGTAAACGTCTGGAAAAGCGGAAGTTCCCGTTAGAGGATTGCGGAAACGCAAAAAGGTTAAAAGAGGATGACATTGTCGAGGAACTTAGTCCGAAGAATACTATCTGCTATTTCGAAAAGTCTAATGGCAGGAATTATGACAACCAGGTAATGGATGATCCCGTTCTCAGGATGAAGGAAAAGACTCGAAGGAATATTGATTTCACAGAAAAAGATCCAAAAACCATTCATGAACAGGAAATTAATGACCGTGAAGAGTCCAAGATCCAACAAGAATTGAAACCGAATCATTCGTTTCCTGAGGAACGCTTAGAAACTCCAGAGAAAGGGACTAACTGTAAGAACCACGGTTACGAGAAGAGTACACAGCTGGTGAGCTACAGTAAGAAATATGAATATTTTCTACACGCTGGAAGAAGAGCGCCGAGAAAACATGAGGAGGAATTCACGGATTCTGAAAATGAGAATACGGCTCCTGAAGTTCCGAAGATTCGTACTCCACAAGAGCAGAACGGTGAAGGTGACAATCTTGATGAACTTAATGGAATCAGTGATCTTCGTTTGGACCAAGAGTCGCACGAGATTCATCACAACTACAGAAGTCTCCAGTCAAAATTGGAAGTAAAGAAATTTATAGCACGCAAAGGACACGCAGACAATGATGCTGATTGGCCCAATATGGATGCCATGGAATTGCACATGAGAGTTCGACTGGCAGATATTCAGAGACAATATAGGGAGAAACAGAAGGAGCTATCCAGGTTGACCCCGAAGAAAGATGACAAGAAGAGTCCAGGACGACCCAGAAAAAAAAGCCACTCAAATTCTGATTATGGTGGAGTAGCAACGTCGCCGGCAGTGGACACTACATTATCCTTGCAAAAGTCACCCAGTAGAAGTTCAGATGGGGCTCCACCACCTCTTGCATCAACTGTCCTGGCGATGCCGAGATGTAATGTCAACCTGGTCAAACTTGGCGAGCCTAGGAGTCATATAAAGCTCCTTGATAGTATTCCAAGTATTCCTATTCCTGTTCCACCGGTTGCATCACCTATCACGGTGCTTCCGACTAGTAAAATTCTCCAGGAAGACGATGAGAAGAGTACGACAAGGGTAAGGAATTTAAACTGCCCGTTAACCAGCAGTTGGATTAAATTTTTGTAATTGATTTTTATATACTAAAATTTGTTGTTTTATGCATTTTTAGTTGGGCTATGAAACGTCCTCACCGGCTCCCACGATCTCCAGCTCGAGTTCTGCCTCCAAGAAGAGGAAAGTTGGTCGTCCCAGAAAGCTGATGTGTGCTTCTGGCAGTGTAAGGCATCTCACGGAAACTATTGTTGCTAAAAAGCCTAAAAGTAAAAGTTCTCTTGTGGGCTATTTATTAAACGCAAAGAATCGACATCTTCAAAATAAGGTACTGTCTATAAGTTTCCTTGTTTAATCATTTGTATTTAAAAATCTCTACAGTAATTGAGTGTAAAGAGTGACAATGACGTTGTATTCTGTGTTTTTAGTTTATCAGCAAGACTGGCTATACACCACTACCATTTAAATCTGGTATAAATGGTGCCAAAAATACAAAAAATCACAAGAGTACCAAAATGAAAGCAAAGCCAGCAAAGCAAACGCCATTGCATAATAAAAACGTGATAAGCTCAATAATAGCAGAGAAGGCAAAATTAAGTCAGGATGCGAAGCTAGAGAAACAGTGTAATAAACTCAAACCAAAACTCAAGGCTGAGGTAAAAGTGAAAAACTGGGAAGAGGAAGAAGCCACCGAGTGGAATAACACTCCAGCGGAAATTGCACCAGCTGAAACTGCCATTCCGGAACTGGCAATGGTACCGTATAAATACAAAAATAAAAATAAAATATACAGCCAAGTAAAATGTGTAAGTGAACGTTCAATGTTTTTTGTTTCAGGAAACAGCTGTGAATGTTGAACCTATTGAAAAACTTGTAGAGAAGGAAAAGGAAAAGCATGAGAAAATAAAAAAGAAAAAAAGAAAGTCCTGTTCAACGTCTCCAAAACGGCATAAATCCAGCGAGAGGGATGGCAAGGAATCCAAACGTCGAAAATCTTCAGAATGCAAAGAATGCAAGGAATGTGCAAAAGCAGCCAGAGCTGAACGCGCCGAAAACATTACAAACAGATGCAAATTAACATCGGCACATTTGGGTATAGATCAGCTAAGAGTGCTCACTGCTATGGGTGGACTCTTTTACGCTGGGCGTCTAAGTGCCGTCCAAGCGCCGGATGTCTACGCTATTACTCTCGATGGCGAACGAGGGAACAGGCCCCACATTCATTCTAGAGAAGAGATTCTTCGGGATGCTGTTAGTATTCAGTGTTATCATTAATCAAATAACAACATTTCAGGCTTTTATTCTTACGAAATTATTTATGTTTGTTATTGTAGATCGTCGAGGTGTGTCCTGGTTCCACTAAGGAAATACCACCAGGGACGCGTCTCTGTGCTTACTGGAGTCAGCAATATCGTTGTCTCTATCCAGGTACATCAGTAGAACCTAGTGAACCTGATCCAGAATTAGATGAGAAATTTGTAAGCGTCGAATTCGACGACGGAGACAGTGGCAGGATAGCCTTAGACGATATTCGACTACTGCAGCCTGATTACCCTGTAGTTGGTGAGTAATGATTCCATGATAATAATTTTTATAATCGCTAAAATAACTTATGCACGTAATGGAATTATTTGTATATTCACAGAGTATGATCCAAATCCTCTTCTGTCATTGGGAAAACGTCGAAGACAGACTTCTGCGTCGACAGATGACAAACGCTCGTCTACCGGAAGTCAATCAGGTGCATGTACGAGTACAACGACCAATGTAACTTCTTGTGATGCAAAGATCGATCAACAGAAAAATAATGAAACAGATTCAAAGGTAATGGAGGAGTACAGAGAACGAAAACGCATGAAGAAGCGGAGAAGGGATAAGCTGAAGAGACTCCAGGAGGCACAGGAAGGTAAGAAAAAGCATAGAAGGCACAAGTGCTGCGAGGAGCACAGAAAGCATAAGCATCGGAAACATCGTAAGCACAAGCATAAGCATAGCCATCACAGCAGTCACAGTGACGGAAGTCATCAAAGTGGCGGTGAGAGTTGTTCCGGTCATAAAAGCGAAGAGGAATCAATTGCTATGGATGCATCTCCAACAAATGTTACAGTAGAGGATGCTGAAGAGGATGAAGATGAGAGAGACAAGGAATTAGAATTAAAAAAAGCTGAACAGGAAGTACCCCCGGTAGTGGAACTTCCTAAGCCAGAAGAGAAAATCGAGAAATCAAAAAAATCTGATAAAAAGACCAAGTCCAGAGAACGTCAAGAATCTGTGGAGAGTAGAAGCAAGATGGCTGCTTTCTTACCTGCCCGACAACTTTGGGGCTGGGCTGGTAAGGGTTATAGAAGACCCGGGGCGAAAGGTCGTGCCAAGAAACAATTCTTCCGTGCCATTCAACGTGGCAGCGAGACTATACAGATCGGCGACAGTGCCGTGTTCCTGTCAACTGGTCGACCCGACAGACCTTACATAGGAAGAATAGAATCTATGTGGGAGACGTCTAGTTCGAATATGATTGTCAAGGTCAAATGGTTTTATCATCCTGAAGAAACAGTTGGTTGTCCGACAAATCTTAAATACCTTGTGAGTTCCCTGAGAATACAGCATTTTATTAGTAATTTTCTGTTTTAAAAATTTGTCATTAAGTGGAAAAATTATACAAATATCTTTTCCATTTTCTTTCAGGGTGCACTTTTTGAGTCACCACACATGGATGAAAATGACGTGCAGACAATATCGCACAAGTGCGAAGTTTTGCCGCTTCAAGAATATATTGAGAAGTTGGGAAAGGAACCCCACCGGTATCTTACCATCTACGACAATAACGATATCTATTATTTGGCTGGATACTATGATCCCACCACTTACCTACTTACGATGCAACCGGATGTTGTTTGAGAAAAGCTCAAACTCACGATTAGGCTAACGGGCGTTACTTAATCGTGTTTCTCATAGATGGAACTCGAATGTTCCTGCTGATTTATTCACCTTCCGTCACAGGAAGGAAGTCGTTAATGCAATGCACCAGGTCCTCAGGACTGGCAGAAGAACTTACGATCATTACGTAGATCAAGTCATTCGTACTTTTTGAAACTACAATTTTTAGGCGCAGAATGTGGCAGCCACAATGATGCCACGAAAACCTCTGCCCTTGTTATGTTAATATTATTATTTCTTTGTGACTCGAAAAGCATTTCATGAGGCGAATATTTGATGAAAACCTACGTAAATACGATTCTATCGTGAATTCTCACTTGTGCTTCACGTGTATAAAATTTGCAAACGTACGGGTGAACTTTTTGTAATCGTTAAAGGCACGCTTCGTATACGCATATTTGTGTAAAGGCAAATTTGAAAAGTGCAAGGAAGTGCAGCTAAGAGTATCGGTTAAGATGCAATAAATGACAAACAAAAATACACAGACAGCATAAAACACACGTATAAATACACGATAAACACCGAATAATGACACATATTTAACATACGCAATCATGGCAATTGGCATTATAAATGCAGGAGTAGTACGCAAAGTAGCTGTAAAGTAAGGCATCATGTAAATATTGTACATAAAGAAAAAAAGAAATGGGTATATTTACAAATTTACTTAATTCGTTTGTCGATTAAAGAAGACGCAGCGTGTAAACGACTTACAATAATTGGATTTTGCGTATCACGTGTGCATTACGACTGATGAAAAGTTCACCCGTTATGGACATTAATGAAATCGTTTTGCATCTCTTATATTTTTTGTATTAAAAGAAGAAAAAAAAACATTAAATTACATATGTATATAATGCAGACGAGTTGCGGAACTGTGCAAACTAGAAAAACGGTGAGGAGTGGGAGAGAAATATTAATAGTGATACGAGACACGGTGCTATCTAGCCTCTTTTATTTTATCGCCTAGGCGAGTGTTACTGTTTTAAGTTGACCTTAACAGAGAGAAAGAGAGATAGCAAGAGAGAGAAAGAGAGATACAAGAAGAAATTCAGTATATGTGCAAGAGCTAGACAGACAGAGAAAGAGTGTGAGAGTAAAACGAGAGGGAGAGAAAGTGTTTTTTTTAAGAGTTATTTCTACGCATTATTAAGTTTTATGAAACCTAGAAGTGTGGACAGTGCGGCCTATGTCCACATAATCGACAGAGGTGTTTTTTAAGGCCTATTCACATCGTGCAAGATATTAGTATTAAGACTATTTTCTATGGAATCATTTTTATATATTATCAATTCATTAATGACGAGCCACGATCGTCCCTTTCTCCATTCACGCTATTGACTTTCCCAGGTGCCCATTGAACTCGTAGAAAAAAATCGTTCACGACACTAAAACTCAAGAAATTTTCTATTTCATTTTTATTTCGTTTTATTGTCTATTCTGCGATTGCTGTCTGAGTTTTTTGTCCTTTAATCGGCAAAAGTATTTTTTTATTTTTCCCTTGAAAATAACGCATAAACGATAGACGAGATGATTAGAAATTCATGATATTACTTTTATTGTTTCTTTATCATTTTCTTTCCCTCTCGAAATTAGATACGGTCCTACTTGTCACTTGCCTACTAATACCATAGGTATGTGTGGAGAGATGTAGTGTGGCCTAAGTGCGACTTTGTATAAAACCGAAAAAAAATAACAGACTGTTGGGCACGAGGGATATAAATAGCACGAGAAATAGACAAATACAAATTCGACGATTTGCGCATGCGCACGCGCGAGAAAATAAGTAATAATAGTGTGGGACTGACAGATAGTTCGAACAAGAATGAAGCGAAATGACAGAACGAATGAGAGCATAAAATGTAATAAGAGAACCTGTGGATAGAACAATCGTGATGTACTTACAGTGAGCGTAATTTTTCTCTCTGTACATAAAATATTTAACTGCGCATGCGCCCACGCGTACGTAACTTAGCATACGTATGTAACGCACATGCGCTCGCGTTATACACAGTATAAATACTATATTCAAGGTACAGATTATGTATTATTATTAATACAAAAAAATGCAAACATATATCTATCGAATTACTGAATAGAAGATTAATAACGGCTTTAATAGTACTATATGATCATAATAGGTACACCGTAGTTGTACTAGTCATTCTTTTTTCTCTGTTTTTACAAAAATTTTCTTTACTCTTTGCTTCGATTTATTTTATCGATCTTTGAAGAAATTTTCAAAATTTCTCTTAGGAACCATGACCAGGAATTCGGTATTCTCCTGTATAGCATATATATGTGTGTATGTATATATCTGTATAAAGAAATTTCTTTAAATATGAATACTAGAAATAGTTTAAATAAAACTGAGAAATGAGGGATGACTGGTATCGCGTGACGAGTGAGTCCAATTGCCTAAATAAGAAACGGCGCGTTCAATCACTACGAGATAAATTAGTAAATATATAGTATACACAACACAGTATTTTTCCATAAAGATGCATTAATTGCAAAATGGTAGTAATCGTCGTCGTCGTCTTAGAGGCCTTTAGATGTACACGGATTTAAAAGAAAAAAAAAATTGAAAAAAGCGTTGGTCTCTCGATTGTTCTTTATTATTATTATTGCAATGATAATAAAAATAATAATAATTATAATTATAATAATAATTACTGCTAATTCGTCAAGTAAACTAGAAGGATACACACAGAAATGTGTACGCACTTAAGTTACACGTAAGTATATACGTGGTACGCATATACTATTATTATTATTATTATTATTATTATTATTATTATTATTATTATACATACATAAATACACAATTGTAGATTTTACTTATACGCATAAGCTTATGCTCGCGAAGCGGCCTATTTAGATACTCCTTATTGGAACATATATTTGCTTCTTGTAGATTTGTAAATATGTACGTAGCTTTTGTTTGTATATCGGTTACATAATATAGCATACTATAGGTATACATACAAATGTATGTATATGTCACAACCCGGACAATTAATACGCCAACTTCGATATCACGTCTTTACAGATGTACTATATCTTCATTGCGCTAATTGATCCTCCTAACTACTTTACAATTTTTATTATTCATTGTCACGCACGTGCGTTCTACTTGTTGAAATTTGAAAAACTCCGAAATTCTTCCTTTCTTATATATCGCGTCAGCCCAATAGTTTTTTCTTGTGTGACGCGAACGTCATTCGCTTAAGATTTCGCTTGGCGAATTCCATTTAGGAAAATCGTATTTTTGCATATATATTTTTTCTTCCGTTCGTTAGTTGTTTTGTCTTTTCTATCAAGCTCTACCTTTTCGCGATAGAAATGATGCCTTTCGTAGGTAGGTTATGCCGTTATCCCGTTACGTTGCAAGTTGACGAATGAAAAAAAAAAGAAAAAGATTTTCTTTTCACATTTTTTTCTTTCTTCTTTTCCTCTTCCTTTATTTTTGCCTTATCGACCCGTTTCATTGGTATCCTCGAATTTACTTGGAATTGAGGCGATATTTTTTAGAATTTCGGAAACATTGTATGTGCGTGTATGAAGTGCGTGGGAGAAATTGGAAATCGTGTGGGGATGTACTAATGGCCTGTGAGTCTGCGTTATTGTCATTGTGAATATGAAATGTCTATTTCGTGGTAAGAGGAGAAGGGTGAAAAGAAAACGAGAGAAGAGACGAAAAAATAAACAGGTGATGAAATTCAAAATTTCAGTAAAACGGAATTCGCGAATTTAAGAGGGATTTACGATATCCGTCTATGACTATACATTATATACTATTTCTGGCTAGTCGACGAGATTATTAGTGTCGCGTGACGCGTGTCCAAGGATAGCACGTAAGATTGGTAATAGTATTTTTCACCCCTCTCTGTCTGAAAAAAAAGAAGCAGGAAACTTGAATAGAAGGAAGGGACATTTAAGAATTATCGAATTGAAAGCTTGGCTACTCTCTTCAAAATTGAAGGAAAGGTAAAGATATACATATATATAAAAATACAATTAATAAAAATGGCAAGGGGAATGATATAAAAAATAAAAGAAAATAGTACCAAGGACGCTATACGATTTAGGATCTTTGAGAATTACGTAAGACGATGAGCGATGTGTGAGACGAAGACAGAGAGAAAGAGAGAGAGGGAACTAATTATATTTCATGAGCTGAAAGCGATAGCACGTGGAAACGAAGCAAAAGAAAATACATAAAAAAGAGCGACGCACGAGAAAAAATTAAATAAGAAGTAATAAAGAGAAAGTTGTAAGAAGATATTTTATTGTAGAGAGTCGAAATTATTATATTTTATTAAAGGGATGCAAAGTCCATAATGTTTAGAGTAGAGGTAAAGTGATACGAGGCGATAAAATTCGAGGGAGAGAAAAGGGTGAAAAAATTGTGGTAAAATTATTAAAAAAAAAAACAAGAAAAAGCGAGTGTTCGAACCCAAAAGTCTGAGAGAAAAAGATTAAATGTGCTGATTTTCGTTTATATTTTCCTATGCGACTTTTCTAAGTGTTTGTGACAGCGAGAAGGAGGGAGAGAGAATGAGTAAGAGAATGAGTAAGAGTTCTTAGATAAAGGAAATGTTGAATGTTTCATAGCGCGAGTAAGACTATTTGACGGGAATATTTAAATTGATCGAATAACAACCGAAAAAAAACCATGGATACACCAAAACTATAATTGCACAGACATGACGTATAGATTTTAAGATGACCATTGTTAATTCTTAAAAAAATGTTTATTTGCTCTTCCAATGACATTGTAGAAACTGCGTTAAGCAAGAAAAAATCTGATTAATATTTGACAGAAAAAAACTTATTAAAATAAGTAATAATCATTAACCCGATTCGGGCATGTATTATACATACACAGATAACGTTTTCAATTTTTTCTCAATCTTGAAGATGCATTTACATTAATCGTAAAAGAGCAGAAAGAAAAGCATAAAAAGATACATTGCAATGATAGACCTCAATTCTATGTACAACTAGTAACTGCTCGAACGAAAATCTGACTCTAAATGGCATGAAGAGGATTCCAAACGAATTCCCTTTGACCAATCAATTGAATGTGTGATACGCAGGGACTATAGAAGCGCGAAATCGAAATGAGAATACGTATCTGTTGTACAGATAACATAAAGCAGATAACGAACGAGTAGAACGAATAGGTGAAGTAGGAAGAGCAAATACAATAATGTATAATTAGCAAGAGATTTCCGGATACTAGAATACCTGTAAGGTTGATGCGCGTCTAATGAATGAGAATTTATGAGCGAGAGAGTATATTAACGATAACGAGTGAATCGGCGAATGAGAGCAAAAGAGAAAGAGCGAGATTGCGAAATTGGTATGAGAGTTTTGAAGAAACAAAAAATATAGAAAAAAAAGAAAGAGACAGAGAAGTTGCAGGTGTTTCATAATTATGCTTGTAGAGAAGTCAGTCAGCGTAATACTATTGCATATATCCATTGTCTTAATGTTAATGATTGATTAATTATTAATTAGTTAACAGTTTATTAACCCTCTCACAGGAGTGATGCGGACTAAATACTTTTATCAGTCGCGAACTCTGACACGCACACGTGTAAGCGTGCACGCACGGGCACCAGGGTGCAGATGGATTTATTTTGAAAATCAGGAAATAATAATTATTGATTTTTGTATTTGTTTGATAATTTGCAAAAAATTATAATTTTTCACCTATTTGAGTATTATAGAGTAATTTTGAGTAAAGCGGTATGTCGTATGTGATGGACGTAGGAAGTGCTCGTGCGCGTGTGTGCACGTATGGGAATGATAAGGAGAATGAGAATGATAACGTAGAGAGGATTAAGAGTTTCTATCAGAATTTATATTATGATGGTGAACGCGATGAGACATTTCAGAGATCGGGAGAGAGACACGTACGCCGACATGTTGCCCATAATTGTTTATTTCAGCTAAATACTTGGCCAACAATAAAATGCATATTAGATATTTAAAATGAATGCTTTCCGTTTATAACTTGGGCCATACCCATATCTCATTCCTTCCTTCTAGTGCGAAAATTATTTCATGAAAATACTTCGAAATTCGTTAATTTATTGTTACAAATATTTTGCGAATTTCTGTATAATGGATTACGATTGTTCACAAGATTTTCATAAAGCTTAGCAATCTCAAGATTGCATTGTATCGCGAAATTATAAACGTGTTGTTAACATTGCATATATTTCTTTTTACTATAATTACTGAACTGCTATACGTAAAGATTAAGGTTCTTAAAGATTTTGCAATGACAATATAAAAAAAAGGTTATTTTGTGGGGCAGCTGCCTGGTAAACGGGGACTGGCCATTACTTTATCCTCTGTTTCCTTAAACACTGTTAGATATGGAAAACACCTTGGGGTGTGCTTCCCCGTGTAGGAGGTCGGAATCATAACAACCCCTCGGTAAAAACCGTAGGCCGTTCCGCGTCGAAGTTTCGCGGAATTTGCATAATTAAAGA
The DNA here is from genome assembly GCA_030142635.1 of Trachelus troglodyta. NCBI lineage: Eukaryota > Metazoa > Arthropoda > Insecta > Hymenoptera > Cephidae > Trachelus > Trachelus troglodyta. The sequence continues at coordinate 1,287,182 of JARQTJ010000412.1, read as the reverse complement.
AAGAATTTATTATTGTTTCCGCCATTTTTCCCCTCCCTCTCGCTTTCTCTCCCATTGTACACGGCAGTTTTAGGAAATGCTGGTTTTCTCAGAGTTTTAGTCACGCGGTTCCCTGCGGCACCTCGCGGGGATAGCCCAATTTTTTTATTACCCAGCCAAAACCTGCCTGGAGGGATTGGAATAAACAGCTAGAGTGTGAGTTTGAGTGAAAGAAGGGAGAGACGCAAGAAAAGGAAAAAAAAGAGGAAAACGACGAGAACAAGGGGTGGTCCGATTTAATCCCAGGAGAATTCTGAACGTGGCAAGATTTTCCAGTTTGTTTCATCCCCGTCTATCCGAACTACCCCTTAACCCTCTCAACGAAAACCCCCTTCCCTAACTTACGTCACGCTGACATTTAACAACGTGGCATTTTCATGCTTGAAATTCACTTCGAACCCTCTCCTAGTTAAGACTTGATATGGTAACTACCCTTAATACTCTAAAACTAATCCAAAGGATCATGAGTTGGAAATGTAAGTCTGAGACTTCGGTGGTAGTTTTGCTATATGATAGCTATACCGTTAGATTTCAGTGAGCTCTCAAACAAGCCCTTAACGATTGGCACAGGGGTAGTAGGAAAATCGAGACATCCACCATGGGGGTTAAATGTGTGCGGTTACTGGAGCGCGTACGTGTACGTAATAGTCCGTACCTCTGGGTATATTGGTACTTGGCTGTTTAACGAGTTTCTTCCTCCAAGTTAGCATCCCTTCCGTGATATCCTAGAAGAGGTGGATAGTTCAGCGATACATACATACACACTGATAGAAAAAGGTTTGTACCGGGGGTGGGTATAAATCGCTGATATAAATGCACCAGCACGAACGTCAATTTGAAGTGTTGGACGACTTTAATGTCAGGGGGTGTGAAGGACTCTGCAACCCTTACTTACTAGGGGTAGTTTGTCGTAGGTAGCTACGGATTATTAAGGGTTGCTTGATTGACCTCGCTAGGACTGCTGACACGAGCAACCCTCTCGGAAAGGATTTACTTCATTTTACAATCAACCCCTATGACATATTCTCGTTAAAAACTATAACGATTTGCAACGAAATTTTTGTTATTTTTTTTCTAAAAAATATAAAAAAGTAAAGTCGGATTTTTCGCGTAAGATTTAAGTGTTGAGTGTAATCTGAGGAGAGGGTTGAAAATGTTATGATGCTTGTTATCAAATCTGTACGGTTTTATCTCTGTCCGTTTGGAAGCGGATGCGCAGTTTTATTTATCACTGACGCGTGGCGAAAAGGGATGCAAAGGGGGTGGTTACGGTAACGATCCTTGTGGTAATACAGTTTTCAATGCTACTGCAGGATTGGGTGGATAAAATGTTGAAATGCAGATCTTCTGGGGACTGGATTTCATGGATTCGCCGGTGTATGGCACATGGGTGTTGATACGTGAGGTATATAGGTGCTCAGTCGCGAATATATTCGTTGGGAAGAAGAAAGGGTGTTTCGTAACCGAGTTAAATTAAAATCCAATTTGAAGCAATAGCTTTCTGCATTGGGGAAGAGAATTGCTTTCCATATTTGCCCCTTTATGCTCAGCCATTCCAGGAATCTCCCTCTACCGACAACCAACCCTGCGGCACGAACCACCCCTCCCCCAACCCACTTCCCAAACCGCCAACCCTTCAACCCTCCAATCCGTGCAAACGCGTCGATCGCCGTTTGATTGAAACAAAAGAAATGTACTTTTTGGCAAACTAAATTTCATCCCCTTTTCGTGTTTCTATTTTCACCCTTTTTATTTTTATTCAGACACGATTCTCGATACAGCACCATTTTCTGTGTTTCGATTTTACGTCCCTCCTTCCGTTCCGTAGAGAAAAATAAAAATTCTTCTAAAAATGATGAATCCTGAAAACTCGTCACCTTTGAAATGGAGTCCACAGGAAATTGCAAGCGCGTTTTTTTTTTCGAGAGTGTCACGAAACGGGTAGACATATTTTTGACGAGGTACACAGAAGAAATAACTAAGTCAACTTCTGGAGTTTCATTCCTCTTTTATTGTGAATCCCTTTAACTACGGTTGATGCAATTCATTTTTTATTGATATCGCGAAAAATATTCTGCTCGAGTTTCATCCCTTTGTAAAATGCACCCTTCGAAAAATTATACCCTAATACAACTAATGCTAACCGTGAATTCGATTCCTTAGCCGAACCCTTCAGAATATCAATAGATAAGAGTAGAAGCTCTTTGCGAGTAACACCCTACTAATATTACTATTAGTTTCACGAACATCTAAATTGTATCAGGAAAGACAATTGAAAACAGTTACTACGTCAATGGGTACGCGGATTTGTTTTTCTGAGAGTTCACTAATTGGCTGCTTTTGCGTGCTTCTCGGCTATTCTTTCACTACAGTCATCCCCTTGTACTTGCTTCATCCATAGAAAACGTTCAGAAATTGCACTGAACCACTACGGCGGCACAAAGGATAAATACCTCAACTCCCTAAAAATTCATTTCCTGTAAAACTAGACATTGTTTTCATGAACGTTGGAAAATCATTTCCAAGCCAGACCATGGCTTGCTTTTACATAAGCAAATCTGCAAAAAGGATTAGTACCCAGGAGGAATACTTAGTTATCTCAGGGTATATTCTACTCTTGTGGCGTTTGGCAACCCCATCGGAATTTGTGTCAGATTGCACAGTAGACATGCGAATCACAACCCTTCCCTACAATACAGCTTTTTGACGACGTGACTTTAGGCTCGAGAGCGACCTACCTTCACTTCCTGCTCGTCGTCATTTCGCTGTGAAACAGCCCTCATGCCTTGGTTGTTACTACTTCCATTTTTCCACGAGCTATCGTACTGGCTGTTGCTGTTTTAAGGGTAAAACTCAGAATGAGGTATAACCCAGATTTTATCACAGTTTCCGGAAACGTTAACGCACCCTGAAAAATGAAAAAAAAAAACATTTAACAATGTCATTCCCAAATCGTCCATTTTTTAAATTTCTTATTGTAACACATTTTTGTTCGTGACGCCACTGCTCTTTTTTTCATAATTCACAAAGCTCCCCGTAGAAAAATTTTCCTCTAGGTAAGTTTTTTTTATCAGATATATTGCGTGGTAAATCAATGTAAATCAATGAAAAAACATTCATTACCCTTGGCATAAAAACTATTTGCCATGAGAAACTTTCGTACAGGGCGTCAGATCTGATCTCGCGTTATCAATATTAATGCACGTCGCATTTGATTCCCTTACTTCCGTAAAGACGTGTCCATTAAAAAGAGTTAAGAGAAAGACGGTAAAGAAATTGTGAAAGGAATGGAAGGCAGAAGCGAATGGAAGTGCGAGGCAGATCAGAAAATGAGAGAGAGTCGAAGTCAGCGATTTCCTTAGAAAATTGAATGCGACTCCTAAAGTAGCTGCAAACGGGATTCCTTTCTCCCGAGGATTATCCTGAGGAAATTTCGGCACTTTTTCGTAAGCTTACGAAGTAGCCATTCGCCAATGGGAGTTGCCTTCCTCGTAATAATTTTTCTTTGTTATTTTTTGATAATTTGACGGATCATAACCACGTGCTCGCAGCAGAACATTTCTCCATGATTGCCAGATATATTTTTACTTTCTTTATGTTGTCGATATTTGAAATGATATCCCATTGAGTAGACATGCCAGACAGCATCCGCAAGATCGATCTCTTCGATGGCCTGCCATTATTTTCCATCCAACTTCTATCAAGGGATAGTTTCCCTCGTGCTTTTACACTCTCTAGAAACCCGTTAGAGCTCTACGTGTACGTATCCCATTATACAGGGTCACAATAGAATTCGCGGCGTAGCCTCGCGCTACGCTTCCGTTTCCGGCTCGGCTTCTGCTGCAATGATCCATTCCTTCGTATTTTACATTTCGCGTGCGCCTGCATGAAGATTTTTACCATTTTTCCCACCCGTCTTACTACCCTCCATGCCATCTCCAATTCTATGCTTGCGATTTCTGCCTAAAGCTACCAACCCCTGCGTTACGCCATCATCCCTCGACAACGATAACGGTCGTAGCAATTTTCCCCGTTTCATAACTGGCGCGTAGAAAAATTATTGTGAAAATTCTACCGCTCGTAGTCGAGCAACAGTGAACTCACCCCTTACATTCCCGCACTGATACATTCACACGATATTCAACTGTACATTGACATAAGCTTGTGTTCTTCACACAACCTTGTGATTCCTATAAAAAAAGTTTTGTCTTCGTATAATTTCTCAGGGTCGAGAAATACAATACTTGTTATTAATGGTTTAGTAAAATCTTAGTATATGATAACTCACGTAGGAATGCTCTCTAAGGGTGGTTTGGGCTTTTATGAATTTCATAATCCTGTAGCTATTTCCATCATGCGCGTTTGGGATCTCAATTCTGATCATTTTGGGGATGTTCTTGGTTTTCTATTTGAACTTTACGATTGAGACTTTCTAATTCTTATTTTTCAAATAACACGGTTCGAGTAGAAATTCTTCGTGGGATGCTCCGAAATGTTCAAGCTTCGATGGACCAGTAAGAGGATACCGTATAACGCGGAGTTAAGGGTGAGAAATAACGATGGAAAGACACATTTGCGTTAGCAGTGAATTGGGGGTTGATTTGCTTCGTTAGTCTCAACGGGTTCGTATTTATTTTCAAAGCGGTGTTTCTGACTGATGCTCGATCTTCCTACTCTTTAGAAAGATTCCTATCCACCAAGGGTTAGGGGGGGAGGGGGATGAGCGGTGCTATGGGAGGGTGAAATCGTCTAAGGAGATAGGAATGAGTTTCGAATCGCTGACTGTGCCGCGAATCTGGCCGCATCCTTATACGAAGCCGTTTCTCTTGATGCTTGATGGTAGAAATAAGGGTGGAAAATCGAACGCAACCTGATAGCGATACGTTATCCCTTCCTCATGGAGTGGCATTGGTTAAATTTATCTTCCAGACCTGTCTGAATAACCACCTGCTTGTAGAAAACATTTTACAGGGTTGGAATCTTTGTTTAAAATTTCTGGAAACTAAAGTACCCTTACTTTTTACTATATTCAGAAAATTTATTTACATGCCGTATTTTCAATCGTCAATGTCTTTTTTTTCCTGTCAATTTTTAATATTGCCGCATTTTCCTAGCAATAAATTAACCTTGAGTTTTAACTTGTATTATGTGTTACGTGATGGCCTATAGTGAATTCATTGTGAAACTACCTGCACCAGTATGGCGGACTCTGAACTTTGATGGTGGTCAGATACAGAGCGACCAGGCTTGGTAGTTGATTGGATTTATTAATTATCGATTAATTATAATTAGATCATAGACTAGTTGGGCGCACACGCATAGAAGCAGGGATGAGAGGAAGGAGTGAGCTACTCTCTGAACTACCCTTTTGGTTAGCCATGCTCGATTCCACCCGCTTGTAAATATCGAACGTGCTGGGCCAGCAATTACTAGCAGCCGGAGTAGCGAGGAATCCGATACAATTTTTCTTCTTGGCGGAAACCACTGAGACGTATTTCACCCTCGTTCATGTAGGGTTGGTACGAATTTTAAAAAATGTCCAAAGAAAACTTGAAAACGATGAAAAATGCTTTCTCAATTAAAATTCTCGCGGACTCGTTTAGCGCCCCTAAAGCGTTTTGTTTTACGTAACGGACCACGCTTTACGTGAATGTATTGATATACGACCATATACCTATAGAGGGTTCAATAAACTAATGGGACGAAAACATAAAAAAGAAACGAGATTCTTCGATTTAATTGTTAGCCATGCCCTACATTTCTATCGTTCTCTTTCTGATGATGGGAAAATCCAGGTAGGTACCTACCTATCCACGGCTCCTATACTGCACTGAATATTTTGAGCCCCCGCATCCCAACAACTCTCCTCAATACATTCACATTGGTCGGCAATTCAGCAGGATGCGCTGGACAGTATGTTTCAGAAGTTCAAACAATGCCGGAGCCATTCATTCGACACCTCGCAATTTTGAGGGTGACCCATTCCTACTTTAAATCTGCTTCGGTACCATCCCCCTCCCCCCCTCTTCAACCATTAACCTAGAAAATGAATTAAATGGCCACGCCACAGCAACCATTACCAGCATCAGGTATTCCACGTACTATCTACTGTACGTGTACGTATACGTTGTCTGGATAGACACTGCCGTTACTACTAGTACTGGTACGAGACTCCCCCTATTCAACCCCATTGCTAGTATCACCACTACTACCATTAATGCTAGCGTTACTATTCGCTACTACAGCTATCACTATTCTATCATGAGCAATTCTAGCCGCCATTCCCTATCGCCATCCCCTCGCAGCAGAACAGCTTCAGCTGCAGCAGCCTGACCGAAATTTCTCCTCCTTTCCCTAGCATATATTCTATTCTATTCGTCTCTCCAGCCGCAACCCGTCACCCTGGAAAATTCTCTCTAGCGAAAACGCGTACGAATACCGTATTCGTCGAACTGGTTCTCTCGTTCCAGGTTCCCTGGTTCGATGGTTTGCCTGGTTGCTCGGGACGCCCATGGGAATTTAGGGAATTCCTCTCGAATGAATCGCGAACTTTGACCTTCGATTGAGTTACGTTCACGTGAGCGTATCTACCATTTGACATTTCTATCGTGTAGTCTTTTACGGTAGATTGATCATTCTAATGGAGTTACGTAGTTCCCACTGTAATTGGTAGACAAAAAAAGATATTTCCTTACGCGTGATACGAATACGTAACATTGACTATAGACATTTTTATATTTGCCTATGTTACGGATAACGTAGGACGAGTTCCTTATGTATTCTTCCCATTCGGTTTCTTTCATTTATTTTTATTATTAAATACTTTCCTTCAATTTCATATCTCATCTTCGCATTTTTCGCTCCGGCCCTTTTCAGCTTGACTATGTTTTTTTCCGCTTTCATTGTCACTGCAAGAGGAAGCGGAGGAGCCCGAAGAAAGAAGAAAATGGACAAAAGAAGTTTACAAGGCATACTCGATTTACGAGAGTACGAAGGAGAAAGAGAGAGAGAGAGAGACTAAGAGACACAGCCAAAAACACAGAGAGGCTGAGTGACAGAATAAAAGGGTCCTTATGATCTTCAGATTCTGAGGACCATACAACTAACTTGTCATTACCGAAATTAATGAAAACAACTTGTTTCCTGTTACAGAGTAGACACACTATAGGATCCCATATTGCCTTTTCAGCCTGATTTATAAAAAAAATCCATTACCTCCTGGGATTTTTTATAGGCAAATTTGAATACGTATCACGTTATATAAACGTCGGAAATAAATTTGAGAAATATATCAAAGAAAGGAATTTCCTTAGCAAGTCTTGTACCCCATGCGCGTGTGTGCTTTCCTTATTTTCCGTTATGTATATCAGTACTTTATCACGTAACTGGGTGCACAGAAGGATAGACGGTGCAAAACACAGGTCATGTCGGAAACGGTACACTCTCCGTCACTTCCTTTCATTCCCTAGTGTATCCTTTGGAATTAGACTGTCCACAATCTTCTCGTTAGACTCTCGTTAGAAACCATCAAGTGGCTTGACTAGTCCCTAGGGATTTAACGTCTCCAATTTATCTAGTTATTTCCTGTGGGTCTTTCGTGTGCATAGAAAATAAAAGCAACTTCTTCTGTCTTAAGATAATATGACGCGTCACGGCGTCTAACGTTTTAACGCCATTTTCCACGGTCCCGTATGTCACATATATCTTTATATATATATATATATATATATCACTTTATATCTCTTCGCACAAGAGACAATAACATAAAAGTTCCACAATTTTATACGTGACTTAAACAGCTCGAGTGGAATTATATAAATCTCAAAAATCTCATATTATTCTACACGAACAAATATCAGTGCGAAAGGTATAATGAAGCTTTATTTGACTCACAGAACACGTAATAGTTCCGTGAGAAATTCGACTGCTTTCAACCGGATGTAGTATCAGATAGGGGCTGTTGGTTCAGCGACACCCTTTATAATGGATATATCCCCAGTACTACCCTTTGATCGAGAATCGTATTAACATCGAGCAGGGTAGGTACCAGTAGTCGAATCATCGAAAATGTATTTCCTCCCTCAAAGACATCTTGACGGTATAACTACTCGATGCCGCCGCTAGTGTCGTTCGTTCTACGTAGCACTATTTAATCCAGCGACAATGTAGAGTATCTGGCATCATCCCTTACTAAGTTACTCCATGTCATTGTCACGAGCCGAGGAATTCCCGTGACGTAGTATTTATGAGTGTCAGAAGGATGATTGGCTGGCTACCAGCAGACCGGCTGGGAGGGTTTAATCGTATTTTCCACAGGCAAAAAGGTCCTACACCTCTGTCCGAAGGGTAAAATCGTTATTGGGTACTCTAATCGGTTTATCCCTTCGCGCGAGATCTTTTTGGATTTGACTGCTTTATTTTATTTTATTTCTCCCTTGCCTTTCTTGCGACACCGCTATAACTTCCTATCCGAGATTAAAATCCAGCCAAACCTGTTACCCACTCTGAGAATATCATATGTGGAAATTAACGTTGTATCGACCATTTACAATCATTTCATTAATTGTATTGTTATGTTATCTCTATTTAACTCTCTCTCTATCTCTCTCTCGATATCAAATCTATTCCCAGCACGCGCTTCATAACTGCATCCCTTTCACAAAGAGATTGTAGAGGGATCTGGCAATTTTGCGGGTTTACAATGATTGCCCAGTGTAGGAAAGGCCGCTCAGAAAAACTAATTATTGCCGTCATTGTATTAAGCCCCGGCATAAACAATTTCGTTAATTCCGCGTTTGGTAATGGGATAGAGTCAGTATCGTGCCAGACCGAGTGGGTCCCGGTCCCGGGTGGGTCACGCAATAAATTCATTCGGGACGCCTGTAACCTCGCCCTCTATATCTCTACAACCTCGTGCTTCTATTTATACTATCCTGCATGTGCACTGTTCAAACTCTCTAACACCCCTTCATATCCTTTTGCTCTTCCACTCGTCTCTGTACCAACACATTTTTACTTACGCGAATTTAATACTGTCAGCGAAGCCTGCACGCATTTAAAGCGCCGTTAGGTGGGGTAATTCTTTCACAACATTTACCGCTGCTTTTTAATCGGCCGTAACGGGAATATCACACGGAACGTCAAATAATCCCTGGACGACCCTTGCAGAAATTCGTGGTACAACATATTATACTTTTCGCAGTGACAAGGAAAATGATGCAGAACGAGATATACCATTTTTAAAGGTATCAGTCATTTATTTTTGCAATGGTATATGTGCATCTATAAAAAATTAATCCAAGTACATTACGGTGTAATAAATATATTACATGTAGTATATGTGGAATGTATGTTTATTTTATCATGGAATAATAAATCCTATTGAAGTTCAATGGAACTTATGTCGTCCACGTGTATTATGTAAATCTCGTTATTATTTCTAACTTTGAAGAAAGTGGAAAGGAAAAGGGTTGGCGATTATGAGCTTTCCTTTTACGCTGTGATGGTTTTACCAAAGATCGACAAGAAGGTGAATATAGAATTGGAGAACTTGAAGCTGGTTCGGCTCCTCCTTACGTATCTTCTTTTTTTTAATGTATTTTTCTTTCTTCTCTTGCTCCAGTCTGCTTTAGTCGTTATTAGTTAACGTGCTAACAAAGACTCTAATTAAGCATCACATTACTGCGATATTTCTAAATACATTACTAATTCAGTGATTATGACCCATTAGGTAGAACAGAAAATAATGAAATAGAGATAGGTTGATATATATGTATATATATGCTTCTATTCCCATTTCTTATCCACCAATTTATTCCATTCTACTTCGCAGTCTGGAAATTAGGCAAGCTTCAAATCCTTAGTCCACGTGAGGAAATTCATTTTCAAAATGATTAATTTATTCAGTCCGACTAGCTCCGTATAGAAGTGCTTGCACAAGAATTTCTTCGTTTACCTTCATTCTCTCATGACAGTATGCCTAAGCAGACTCTTCCGCAAGGGATTAAATTTTGATTTCCTCAAATACACTCTCTTTACCGTAATTTAGATTTTTTAAGTTTTTATGCACTTTTTTGTCGCTAGGTATCCTAGTATTAAACCCCGCCAACACCACCCCCATTACGCGATATTATACGTGCCGACGTAGAGTTACTATAGTGCGACTAGGGGAGGATACTTAAAAGCCAATAAATCACGGCTATCGCAGGGTAATTATCGAACCGGTAAACTCAGCACCTACCCCATAGCGAATTGAACTGGTGTGGGCGTCGGTGGGTAGTAGTTGGATAATTAGGGTTGGTTCCGTAGAAACGACAGAGAAAAGAACTTGCTCGTTAATGAGCGCAAAAAAGCCAACTAAGGTTATCCGATCCTGCGTAAAGTCAATAGAAAAAATGAGTATATATGGCTTTTTAAAATCCGCACTGCATATAAGACTGTGTAGAGTTGGTCAAAAAAATTACTGACCTCTGCAGGAAGTAGGTATCAGTAAATGTATCGTTCCAGTCCGAATGAAACGGCCGAAAGAACATTTTTGTGGGATTACGTAAACAAAAAATGCATGCTAGGTACATTGTAACTTTTTTACTATTTTAATTTATTCTATTTGGTACCTACTCGCGTTTGAATAAAGCGTCTCCGAGGACGCTCGAACTTGTACGCTCTTCCATGCGATTTAGTGTATCTCGACCCTAGGGATGCAACAACCCTCTGCGGATTTACCGAGCTTTTTAATTAACGGCATTTTTATTCGGCCTTGTTTCATTGCCTTTTTCTCATCATTTCTCCCTCGATGCGTTTCACTTATTCATTAATTTTCCAGTGTAATCTTCGTTTCCATGTTGCATTAATTTGCGTAATATTTTAAATGCGAATTGATCTTTCTCCCCTTTTTTTTCTCTTTTTCATTTTTATTTAACCACATTTCCACGTGAAATCTCATATCCAATTATTTCCTTGATACGAGTTTGTGGTAATGGATCTGTACAGTTATCTGTTTTGATTGCAGCTAATACCAATCTACAATATAGCTTATCGAATATTTCCTTCATCCATTTTTCTATCCGGTGCTATATATTTTCTCGTTTTTTTCGTTTTTTCTCACTATCATCCCTTTCCCTGCTCGCCCGACCTCTTCCATCTCTTCTGTTCTTCCTGCTTCACGGTTTCAGTCTCACGGGAGAAGCTATTCCCAGTGTTTTATATCACGCTCTTGGGAATCTCTTAAAGCCACGATTTTTCATAGTCCTCTTATCTAACGGGTGACCTCCTCCACTTGTAGAATCCTTCTGGATTTCGTTTCTCGGCCATTTCCTTCTCCTCCCGCTCATTTCCGGCAGATTTCTCCCGATTAAAGTCTCGATACGAATCGGATGCGTGTATTAACGAGGCATTCCCTAAGGAAGCATTTCTGCCTCCCAAAGTGAAAATTGGATTTTTACTTGTAAAAGGGAAAAAATGATGAGATAAAAATACAACTCTACAATAGTTACTCCCAACTCTTCCAGGACTGTGATGTTGACACTATTATAAACAAAATTCGTCTACGTTACGTTTATAGCAGTAGTAAAGTTTTTCGAAGATGCATAAAAGACGAATAAGGGATGCCGAGAGAGACAGACATTGGGAAAAAAGGAAAGTAACCAGAATTCCTTGAGTTTCTATTTGAATTCTCGTAATACGAAAGAACGGAAGTGCTTTCTTGGATTGGTATTCCCTAAAGGAAACGACGCTTTCATCCCCCAGTCGAATCCTTTAACCAACATCAACAAATTCTTTCTGCGGGACTTCCTTTCTATCATACTACACTGTTTATCCCCACCCCTTTCTCTCTCTCTCCCCCCTCTCACTCTCCCTCTCCCTTTCTCTCCCTCTCCCTCCATCTCTCCCCCTCCCTCTCACCATCTCCCCTCCCCCTTCCCCTCCCTTCCTCCCTTATAAAATTGTGCCCCCCCACCGTTATTCTTAACTGATGCACCCAGCATCCCCAGAATGTCATCGTAAAATCATCCCACGTTTTACGTATAGAAACGGATTGTATATTTCACAGTGTTCAGTTCACGGACTTACGCTTCCCCGCGAGCTTCTAAAATTACTATATTGCATCATTTAATTTACTAAGGTAACAATGAACTTCAGGAATTCAAGCCTCTCTGTTCGCGTAAAGTATCGAGAGCTGTAGTTATACGTACTTAGCTGTTTGCTTGCAAGCGGAACAAAAAAAAAGTTAAAATGGGAATGAGAAAAATTAAACTTTCTGAATTATTCGAGGAATTCGGTACGACAAATTTCGTAACTCAAGTTATTTACATTTCATTTCTTCCACCGCCACTAACTTAGCTCTCCTAGCGACGTCAGGTTGCACGAAAATAAACGAGAGAACTAATTGACGTCACGAGTCGAGCCCGTACGCATCATCCAACCGACGTCGCGACGCTTGCCGCCAATCCCGTTTATTCCAATTAGAGATCGGCCCAGCTATTTATAAACTGTTTTTCACGAGTATTTTTATTTCGCTAAAGCGACACCACATGACGATCGTCATATTAACACATAACAATAGGCTACGCAGTTAACGTTAAAATGATGCCATACGAGAAATAGATGCTCACATGTATTTGTCACACCTGAAAGAATGTCATATCCCGAATATATTAAATCTGTTAGTACAACTTGTTTAGATTCTGCAAGTTTTAAGTTCCTTCGACGAATTTGGACCGGACCCTGTGTCAAAACTTTCACGATCAATCTCATTATATTTGTATTTAGATATTTTGGTGAGAGAACAGCTACACCTGTCATATATGTATATTGATGCTGGTCGAGCTGTCTAAAAGTTTGTTGGAATTTTTGCGAGTTCCAAATGGCCTTCATATTTCATATAAATAATTGAACCTTTAACGCGCCACATGACCAATCGTTGGATGTCAATTAAAGTCAAGTAAGTCGCTCGTAAGATGTGTGCTCAGTCAATGATAGCTTTATTTTATATAGTCGAGCCCCTTTGCTGGCTATAGGATGAATTTTACGATTTAAAGTCATTCTTTGATAATGATTAATTTTCTGACATTTACTGTTTTAGGTCTGAAATTTTCAGCATTGCAGTTCCCACCTTTGCTTTACATACGTGAGGTTATCGAGTTTCTGATCGAAATTGAAAACCAAACGTTAGTTTATCGTTCGCTTGATAAATAAAAAACCAGAACAAATAATCTTATGTTCGTGATACTCGTATACTTTTTGTGACGCTTCTACGCTACTCTGTCTTCGTGTTTGCCGCACGCTTCTCGTGAGAACAGCGGGCACTGTACGACAGAGAGAGTAAATAGAAGAGCAGTAACGTAAAGAGTGCGCTTCAATAGAATTACACGATTACTATTTGCTTAAGGTAATAATCTCTGATTAAACGGAGCGAATAGAATCTGGTAATAAAATAAATACAGTAAATGGAACTGAATAATTTAATAATTAATATTTTCTTAGCATGACCGGTCTAGAGATAGAATTACGAGTAAGTAAAAGAGAGCGTAATAAATTTCATTTGAAAAACTAAATATTCATGGTTGGATGATGCATGAGCTAAAATAAAATGAACAAACTAATAGGCATGAAGTGGACGTGGGATTTAAAAAAAATGTCATTCCGTCATCTCGAAACACTTTTAGGTAACAGCGATAAAAATTGTAAAGAAAAAAAATTGGACTACAGTGACCATCCAGAGAATAATTAATTCATTTAATAAAATTGTATAGCCTCGGTTTTATACATTTTCGAACAAGTTGAGTAACTAGTAGCTACACATATGGTTGGATAGTCCTTTAATTATTGGGATGTATAATAAATCTTGATAATGGTTGCCATGTGTCAGCTCATCTACGTAGCCAGCCCTTTTGCCGAAGGATGTTGGGTTTGTATAGTCTGGAAGCTGTCAAGAGAAACTACCACTGGAAACAACGTTGAAAATTGAAGAGCTTTCGCAGGTGCAATAACCCTCTCTCTCTCTCTTTCGCGTAATTTTTCGTTCTCGTTGTTCCACTTCCTCTCGCAGAAGCGGATTGATGCATTCATGGAGTCAGGACGGATTTATTCGCTGCTTGTGATGAGGAGTTGAAAAAGGGTTTAACATAATCGTGCGTAAGGGTAGAGGCTGGTACGCATACCTCTCTAGATATCATGAATGAAAGACAAATATTAAAAAGAGTGAGGGTCATGAGATGTAGAATCCGAACAGAAATCTATTAGATTACGTATTTAATAAATACAGTGTAACAACGATATACCACACAATATAAAATTAGAATACATAAAGATGTATGAATTAAGTTTGCTTTACTGTAAGAATTACTGGAAGCCAAATATGGCTAAATATATAGATCTAAGAATGAAAAATACCTGATGCATATACGAGTAAGTTAATGACGACTGGACCAGATAAGTTTAAAGCTTCACTTTTAAATTCGGTACTGGCAGAAGATCGTTGAACGTCACCAGCTTATGGAAAGTAGGAATAGAGAAAACTGTGCACAAAATTATGTGACGGTTGGAAAAGGAGTGCGGAAAGAGAAGAAGCTAAATGGAAATAAATTAGTTGATAAGAGAAATGGAAAAAATAATTGAGCAGCGTAGGTAAACACGACGCTAAAAATAACCTGCGTCAATCTACACCGGCTTTGTTGCTAAGGAAAATTCTACTGGATTTTAGCCAGGGGCGTATTAAGGGCGTAGAAAATGAATGGAAGTATACTGGGCTCTCTTGAAGGCACCTTTTGAAATATTTCAGTTCTCCACCCTTCCGTCTCTTTCTCTCTCTCTCTTTACCATAAAGGGTGGGCCATTTATAACGCATTTCCTCGCTCTCTCGATTCTGCTATGGCTTGGTTAGTCAATTTCTCCAGAAGGTGGCTTAACAATGAAAAAGTTTTTTATCGACAATCCGTCAAAACTTAGTCCGAGTAACGAACGCCATCCAAAATTGATTAGCTGTTGAACACAAAAACAGGTCACACATGGAAGTAGATTAATTAGAGCTGCGAAGAATCGAATGGCAAATAGAAAAAAAAATTAATAATTCGGATAAAAGGACTTCGTATTTCCTTTCTTTTCCACAATCTTTGTATTTTCACTCTTTTACCGATATTCAATCTTACGATAATCTTAACGAATCCTCTGGTCTGCAAAAGATATGGAGTGTCAGTAGGAAGTATAACATGACTTAGATAGTGGTAAGAGAATGAAATAAAATAATAATAATATGAACTTTTCATTAGAATTGTATTGGGAATTCGTAAGGAAACATTTTGAGTTATGATCTAACTCCTAACTCTTGCTACTATCTCATGCTATAGGTTAAGGATATTTCAGAAACTCCACTCACAGTAAAATCGATTCGATATTTTATGTTACGAATTTTTCTGCACGATCATTTTCTCTTTGTTTTCTACTCTTTTACGTCATAATCTGCATTTATTATTTGTGTATTCATACTCACGTGGAATATATCTTAATATTTCCAATATTCTAGATCTCCAGTATTTCTAGTCTATTGAAATACACTACAGTCCATAACGTCGAAACAAACTTTAACTCAATCGGAAATTACAAGGAATTTCGATAGAGATCTCTTAGATATTCATGTATTCTATACAATTGTTACTGGATACATACTTTTGCCATTGAACTGGTCTGATAATTGAGTGTGTCTAGTTGCCGGTTCACTACAAGATACCACGTAGCCCTATACTTGAAGAAGCAACTTCAAGGATTCTCACATGACTAGGATAGTTACTTTGAGATACCTAGAAGTAGAGTAGTAGGGTTTCTGAGATCTGGAAGGAAGCGTGAGCGGGATGATGAGACTGGATAACTTTGGAAAAGAAGAAGGGATATTGGTATTGGGGTTGGCTTAGAACGTAGGGGGAGGAGGATAATCAAGGAGCGAAGACAGAAAAGAACCCTCAACTTCGTTTCCGATTAAAGTCAAAGACTTTGATCAGCTTCTACCTACTGCCAGTAGGAAAAGAGTGGGCAAGCATGAGAGTAAGATAAGGTGGGGGGGGGGGGGGAGAGACAGAGAGAAATATATTACAAGAAATAAAAAGTGAAGTAGAAAGTAAAGAAAATGGGGAAATGAAGAAACGTAAAAAGTAGAGAATTTCATTAATCCCTGAGGTCTACTGTAATCATGGAGTTACGCTCTTCTAACGAAATCACAGCCCTGTCCTGGAATATCACTTGACCCTCAACGCACTTGCTTTCCATCTTACCTAGAACCACAAATATCCCTAAAGACACTGTTGAGACTACAAAAAAATTTCACAGTGGCCCAAGTGGCACCTGTATTACCCAAGTTCGTTTACGTATCAGGTGCTTCATCAGGATTTAAGGGCATAAATTTTTATTAGACCCCTTCCTTAAGAGTCCTATAACAGAATCTTCTAACCTGTTGCTTCCTTAAACAGCTTCTCCCTTGGAACCTTAACCCCTCTCACCCCCTTCATACCCCTTCCACCATTTAATCAAAAATTCCATAATATTCTTCCAATACTTAAAATCATTCTCAAATGCCTTAATAATACACCCCCCTATTGTAAACCCTTGTCGTCTTCTCCAGGTTAAATTTATTTGTACTTCACGTAGCTACGCTACATATGGTACATACGTCAAATGCATATGTCAGCAGGATACAGTGTGGGGATCGGTTACAAACATGGACAATAGGCCAAAGGTCGATCGAGCGAAGTATCAGTACTCTACGAGTGGTGAGTACCTGTTGCTTCTGTGTTAGATAATTCCTTCCCTTGAATTGTTCCCTACAATCGAAAGGACATGCACTTCCCCCTCTTATTCGAAAACGGTATCCTTCTGCAAGGATATCCTGCTAGTTGCCATATCCAACTACCTACCGTTACGTAACAGCCACTTATATACATACAGCATACCGTCCCACATATCCATCCTGCATGTGGATACGCGAAAGTACACATGTCTTGGAGATACGTGCTGAAATCCTTCATTGTAGTCCTGCCAAGGAAAAAGTCAACAAGCTCCGTCAGGACAAGCTTTCTCGATTACGTGCAATGTATATACATATATAGTATATAGTATACAAGCCTGGCTTCACTCTGCTACAGTCAGGTTCATTCTGGTTGTCTGACTGCTTCACCGCTTCAACTACTTGGCTTGCTAGTAAAACCTATACGTAACCTCTGCTACTTTCAAGGATACGTATATAGGTATACGCTGGTCTCTGAGTTTATACGATACTCTTACTGATACTGTACTGGTATGTATGGTATAGCATATACCATCTCATGTACCAACTCACTTTATATGTCTGTCTATACAGTAGCGAGTACTAAAACCCCTAATATACAGGATATTGGTGCATCTCGATGTATCTGTCTTCTCCTGTGTAATTGATCTTGCCAAATGTTATTATAAGGTATACGTACCTCTGTAGATACTGTGTGTGAATAGGTCTACTGTTGTTCGACTTCAGTGAGAAAAAGTGGAGGAACTAGAAAGTAGATACTAACAACTGGATTCTCGTGTTTACCATACTTTTCCTCTAGTGGCTTCGCTTCGGCTTTCGACCAAACAACAGACTTATTTGATAGGAGGGTATACAGTCTCTGTTACAGGGATTGAAATTGGAGCCGAGAATATGTCAGGAATACAGAATTTTTGAATAGAGGTGTAGTGAGGCTTCTGATTTCTTTTTCTTTTTCATTGACTTCTTTATAGGATGATATTATAAACGAAGTGGGACTATGCTAATACTAGCGTGTAAAAGGGGATGGATCTGATGAAAACTTTAACGAAGGATCTTAATGAAATTTCCAAGTTGCCGGAAGTTCCGTCACGGGTTACGTGGGCATTTATGGAAACGGGTTCGAGTCGAGGGTAACGAGGGAAAGAGACAGACAGTTGAGAATGGGGCGGATGACTGGTGCAGAAAGGATAGGGTTGGTGGGTTTCGATTATTCTGATAAGTCCGACTCCCTATCTACCTCGAGATAATCGAGCGTTTTGTTCCTCCTAATTAAATCCAATTCCAAGCATCGACGATCTTTCCCATACCCCCCTCCTTGGTCCTTTCTCATGCTCTTATTGTCTTTTGGCCTCTCTCGTACAATTGAATACTGCCATGTGAAGAATTATAACAGTCTATATTTAACCTGCATATAAAAAGATATATAAAAGAAGGGTTAAACGTATATTTAAGGGAAAATAATGTATTATGTACGACAGTTGAAGATTTTTATGAAAATTTCCAATATCTAACTTCTCTTCGGTTCTCTTATTCTCTTTCTCTTAACTACTCTCCCTGGCGAACTTACCCCTTGGTTAATTCTCTCCTTGATCCCATTTTCTTCAGTAGATTATACGTTTGGTGCCCGCTGCCAATAACACGTAACTCTCCTATCCAATACTGCTGGTCCCGTTAGACCCCTTTATTCTCTAACAGTATTAGACGTGCAGCATATAGCTATGCTATCTTTTTGAATTTTCTTACAATTGTCCGTAGATCAATCATACGTAAAATATCGATATCCGTGTTTAATCCCTTTATCATTTAAAATTATTATACATATAATAATAGAGCGTAAGATATAAATTGGATCTTTTTTTGATTTCGAAAATTAATCAGGCA
Organism: Trachelus troglodyta; assembly: GCA_030142635.1. NCBI lineage: Eukaryota > Metazoa > Arthropoda > Insecta > Hymenoptera > Cephidae > Trachelus > Trachelus troglodyta. The sequence goes on along the minus strand of JARQTJ010000412.1, from coordinate 1,268,491 downwards.
CTTTTATTACAGCCAAATAATAGAACTAAAAAAACTTTATTACAAATTCACACCCTTCTAACACGCACAGACGCCAATATCAGCGACGACGCCTCAAAGTGTCCTGAAACAACAGGGGCATTGATCGCTTCTTGTGAACCCATTGCTGGGGCGACATTTGCTTAACAAACACTGCCCTTTGAAGGTGGCACGAGGTCCACGAGAAACTTCTAAGGAGCATCCAGTTATTGCTTCTCACCGGTTCCTCATCCTTTCTATAACCACCCACCGTGAAGTTCTACCTCGTACCAATAGTATCCCTTGCCCCCTGTACACGGTCTACTACTTGCTAATAGAGGTCAAAGGTCTATCTCTTTGGAATGGGAATAATTGACATGGGACTTTGCCCGGCACGTGTCAATGAGACAAGTTGTCACTCACCCTGTTCGTGCCCCACTAGGTCTCTCTAAAGTTCTATAATTTCTAGGTCTTGGACCTTACATCTCGTAGATAAAAAGACTACTCAGGTTTGATACACAAGTACCAGCTACCGTAGGTATTTAAGGTAGTGTTACGTCCGCGTGAGAAATCAGATTCCACATATATGGTCGATAACTAAAAAAATCAGGAGACTAAATAAGTGGAGTCTAGTTTTTATCACATAGCGACCCTTGGAAGAGGCTACGCCATAAAGGGGTCCCTGGTCTTTGTACAATGAGAGGAACCTTTAAAAAGGGAAATGTTTAGACAATATACCTGGGCGATAGCTTGACAGTTATTAAGGTTATTTAGATGCCACATGTGCACAAGAACCGGACATTCTTAATTTTATGACTTTTCCTGGAACACCCCACTAGAACTCTTCATCCAGCTACAAAGAGATCAACCTCATCCAATCCTGACCTAGCAATTCTTTCAACCTTAAACAAAGTTCTCCCGTCGAAATTCCCAGCACCAATAAGCTAATTTCCTTCACCAATCCATGCTCTTTTTCTTAAAAATTCCTTTAACTGAACCAATAGTAACTATCCATAACCCTACTCCAACTATCCACCCCCGTTAACTAACATCCCTAAAAATCTCCAAGACCCACTCTCATTCTCCGCTGATCCGCCAGCAAAGGTAGTTGATTAGTCCAGTTTTATTTTCATCTGCTCGTATAGGATTGTTTAGTTTTTGGTCTGTCTGTTCGCTTCATCCATAATAAATTGTGTGCATTTTGTTATTTGAATTTGTCGTTAACTTTTTGTTTAAAAAAAAATATAATCATCTCTCCCACCACTGTCATCAACATCGGCCTAAGCAGCCAAATCAAGGTAAGCAAAATAAAACTATTATATTTGGTGAAGAGAACTCTTAAATTCTATCGAACCATTGTAGATGTTAGAACTTCCTAGGTCTCAATTATTTAGCTGGTGACGGTTTCCATTCATTTTAGAATTTTTTAAATCAATTCCAATATATATCCAGTTCTATTCATTCTTCCCGCGGTAATTAGAGGCATAGCCCAATCCCGAGTAAAGTGCGCAAGCATTGACTCAAAACAGGGCAAACTGGAGAGTATACTACGGTTCGGTAAAGGCACCAGTCTAAGCCTATATTCTGGTTCGGACGTAACAGTAGTATGGTAGAATTATGCTAAAAAGTTGACCCTACATTTTTGAATGCCCAATCGAAAGAGCTCAATTAGCTGGGTCTGCTGGCTTAAAGCAAAATTTGTTCACCGTCCAATTAAAGAGATATTAATTATTGTAGTTGGGAAAAACTAAGGTGATGGGGGAAAAATGGTTGTATTTAGTCGGATGCCGTTAATTTTCGCAAAAGTTAGCAAGTTAACCTATGCATTAAAATATATTTCCAGATAGCTTGATATCTGAAGCATTTACTTTAAAATAAAGAACATCATTTACTGTCTATTTACAGAAATTACTGTTAAACGAAACGCATGCGGTGGCTGTCTCTCTCTTTCGCGTGTTCGTTGCCTCAGTCGTAGATGCTAGAGAAAAAATGAGGCTGCAGATTTAGGCATTCGGTAAGCATTATGATTTATTTATCAGAATAATTATTATTTGCTAGCATTAAATTCACATTTTAAAAATATTTTTCTATTTGTTTTATAAAATTTAACAAATTACATATGGCTATTGATTTGACTTCAGCCAAACTCTACCATACTACCTTTGAAGGGTTGACCTTTAATCAGCTAGGAGACTGTCTATATACTAATGAATAAAAATCTTTTCAGCCAACTTCAGGGACCCCATATTAACCATCACGAATGCACCAATCCCTACACCTATACCTTGTATTAAAGATTAAATATCTATGTCGTGTTAACACGTATGTATATACTACATGTGCTGCTTAAGTAGCTTAGGAGCTTTCGAGCAGCCAATATATTATTCACTGTTCAAGCATGGGACACATTGTAGCAGGCTGGCACCTTGTCTCAAATGCAGGGTTGCCAACGTTTCCCTCGTGCTCTTGCAAGCTTGGCCACCTGTCAACTGAACACCACGTAAGCTAACTTTTTCAACAAGAAAGCTTTCTCTTACCCGTACCACCTATACTAGTCGCTCTAGTTTATGTATGTAAGTACAAAATAGTCACCCGTCTAAGAATATATTGGAACTGATTATTAACTTATTTGTTTAGTGCTGTTCTTCAGCTAGTAAGATCAGTCTAGCCTCTGTTTCCAATACCAAATACGATGCCGATCTATACAGAGCTATTCAGTGTAGTATTGCTTCAGTCGAAGTTAATCCGTACATTTGATTTCTATGGCAGAGAACCACATTCAGGTTTTACAATATCCCTGAATAAGCATGTACGCAATAGTAGTGTAGACTGTGCAATAATTTCCATGGGTCTAATGCACGAGGTGTATATCTTTCCCACTTTTGTGACCCCTAATGGATAGGTTTGGACGTGCCAGTTGGAGCTTGGAAATTTCACGTAGAAAAATTCTTGACGTCGGTCCACTGACCAGATATTCAGGAAGCAAGTTCAATCCATTTCACGCCTGTCTGCCGACGTATGTAGGACTCGTTTTGGCTACGCGAGCTTTCGTGAATGGCAAGCCTCCCTTCGGGCATACAAACGATGAGATGGGTCGGCGATGACAGTAAAGAAAAGCTCCCTGCGTCATAGAACAAAGATCAAGCTTTATGGCAGAGAATGATTGCGTTACTGCATTAAATCAGGGTACCTCGTGAGTATGATGTTTAGAAATAATAGGTAATAATAGAGATGATTTTTGGCCATTAGCCCAACCCCTGTTACAGTAAATATAATCTTTGAGGATTTTTATATGCTTATAGCTTAAACGCATTTTTGACCATGCATGCTATCTAAGTACAGCCGTTCCCTGACTTACGATGTATGATATTATGTTTTTTCACACTTATGACGTAGGCTTGTCGGCCTCTCCAACCGCTCTGTACCTACGGACGCTCGATTTACGTTATTTTGATTAAAAACGTCTATGGGGGAACCAATTAAGGCGTTACTTTGGTTCACGACTGTACTGCGTACACGTTCTTATGTTAGGGTAACTGTATTTTAATAAACGCATGATTAACATGTGACTTACGTCTCTGTGATTTCTTTCTTGCTGTCCAATATTTTGTATGGACTGTACGATATTGATGTTGATTATTGAATCTTAGCAGGATTACAGTGTAGCCTTTTGTAAGATTTTTATACTTGCTTGTAAGGAAATTGTGTTTCCGGAGCATAATAAAGTTTTCAGATTTCTCTTTTTTCTTCTTTACAATGTTTTATCAAATTTTTGGTCTTGGACAGTAGAAATTCTAGGTAGATTGTACTTAAACGAAGACCGACTGATCGACCAACTAAGTAAATAGGTACAGGAAACTCGAAAGCCAACTTTTCGCCACGTGAAAAGTGCTAGGATAAAGTTTACCTAAAATAGGAACTTTGTAATAACTAAATGAACAAACATTATCGAGGATATTTAAACTACTTTTTAATTTCCTTTATTTTCTGTTTTTTATTTTTCCGGATTTTACTGTCATCTTTCACGCATTCATTAGGTTGATGTTAATTTCGGAAAAACATTCTGCTATCTTTTAGGAAAAACGTATACCAATTTTACACGTAGATTGGTAAACAGGTCCTGGGGAAAAAACGAGGATAGGGGATAGAAAGTCCAAAGCAAATGGATAAACGAGGATTGGATTGGGCTTGGATGGCTTGGATGGCATTCGTGGAAGTTTGCTTTACTGGAAATACTCAACCCTTTCCAATAATTAATGGAAAGTAGTCCACTCGGAAAATTATTTGGTCTCGCGAGTCTGCAGTACACCAACACCAAGATCCTGAGGTATAGACAGAAGCACATGTCTTTAATTCTTGATACGAAAGGTTATCTGTATTTAAGGATGACTGCGTGAAAAAAGCATCGCAAAAATTTGTAAAATTGAATTTTGCTTAACGTTAACGTGAGTTTCACGTTAAATTTTTTTTCTAAAAATTCTCTCAATAAAATAATACCGCAAATAATTAATAATCATATTATAGTTGGACGAGAAGTATCTCTCTTATGGTCGATTGGCGGTGTTCAACCCCTATTACTGGCATTTAATTGGCCTTTCAGACCCGATCTATTTTTCAGAGCCCTTTATTTTGCACTCCACAACCCAGCCAAGCCCTACGATTCTCAAAGAAGGACGATGGAGGGTGGTCAGAAAATCCGGTAAAGGAAACGAAGGAATCTTATCGGGATGCCAGAAATCGACTCAGCGGCTCGGTAAAACTGGCAATTTATTTTGCGCTCTCATCCCCTTACCTTGATCCCTACCACCCTAAGCTTACGCCAGAGCTCACATTTTACTCGAATTTTTGCCCGGGCTGTTTCACCTCAGAAGGGGTTAAAGCGACTTCAAGAGCAAAAGGGGGCTGCGACACGGTTCGCCATGTTGGGAAAGGTCAGTTCGTTACTCTGAAACTAGGGGTTACATATACACAAGAGACTGCTAACCCTTTTTCACTGAGCGTATTGAAAACAACCCTTGTTTTTCTATTAAAACTATCCCCCAGTTCTTGTTTTACTTTTTTTTTTGTATCTACCCTCTCATAAACCATTCGCCCTGTGTTACGTTGGTACTTCATTGGCTACCCCTCCTACTGTCTTTACCACCTTAAGTCTGTGTCTAATCGTTTTGCGAAACAGAGCCGTCAACATTTTATAAATGAGTCACGTTTGGCATTTAGCCACCTTACCTGGCTATGCCACCCTTTCGACCAGAATTAACCCTAACCTACATTTATTCACTACAAAAGAACCCGTGGACGTTGTAACAACCAACAACCTTTGACCTTCTGTTTTTCCTCGAGTAACCTCAACCTGCCTACACCTATTCGCCTTTTCACGCCGTTAATAAATCAACCCCTAATTCTTTTAACCTCCGCATACGCGCTACACCCTGCAACGCCTAGAATAATCACCTGTTCACTATTCACTGCACTGGAATAACTGTCTGAATACGTTAATATATATAAAATCCTTGAATTTCGAAATTAAATAAAAAATATTCACAAATTTTAATTTCCCCTATTTATTGTTTCCAAAAAATCAGGGTACAGTCTCATCTGCTATGCCTTTATCCCTAAGAATTTTCTTCTAGAATTCGATACTGTTAGCTTCCTCAGGGGATCGCGGATGATTTTGGGAGTTCTCTAATGAGTGCACGTAGAACGCACGCTTAGTATGTCGCCAGCATCCACAAAGTACAGACGTAACGTAGCCGAGTCTTGGTTTTCTAAGGTTCCTCCTGTATTGTTGTCTCATGCTACTGGATAAACAAGAAGTAACAAGCTACGTGCTCGTCCTCTTTTACCACCCTCGTTCAAGGGTGGTACCGACTAAGGGGAACACACCGTATATACATACCAACATACCATATGCCTTTCCTTCTGTAGGAAATTTTCTCTCTATCTCTCTCTCTCTCTCTCATTTCGTTTTCAATTTTCCCTTTTATTCAATTTCTCTTACACGCCTCTTTCTTATGCTCGATATTTTTCTCTCTTTCTAATCCCTTTACGGGGTTGGTAACTCTAAACTACCCTTGTATTACCGAGCACTTGCAGTTGACCTTTTTTGTACTGCGTATAAAGGTTGATTACATGGGAAAGATCAAACTCCCGTGTAATTGAATCAAATGAATATATGTATTCTTTAGACATTCATGTCAGATCCGCCATTTGTATTACTTATAACTATATGTGTCAACGGAAGTCATAGTTCAAATCTAATTTGACGATTTATCGACAAATTGGTAAATTCAATTATGATATAAATAAACACAACATAGCCACTAGCGGTTCTGTGATTTTGGATCGTGACGTCACCGGGCTTAATTTACACTTTTGGACATGTATCGCTGGCATGCAGCTTTGAACGTGACGTCATTGGACTTTGCGAGATCTGGACCAAAGTAAGATACCTAGTGCCTATACGTCGTTTATTTGTATCATAATTTCAATCACATATTAGACTGTTTGGTGAAACGATGACATATGGTCCAGTATTTTAAAATTTCAAATGAACAGTAACGAAATTCGAATTATCCTGCGAATAAATAATTTTGCGAATGATTAATTGGCGACTCTCCCGAGGATCGCGTCTCCTAGCGAATTGTATAATTTAATAACGCTTATTATCGTGACGTCCCTATTCATTGGAATTTCAATATCTCCTGACCTTACGCTTACGATATAAAGACTCCGCCCACTGGACTCGGATTTAATTTAATATCGACTTAATTTTTCCTATTAAATGATACATTTGCCAATCTAACGTTAAAAATACCGGAACTTTGTTTAGAAATTGGACACAAAAATAAATCAATTCGGTCCAATGGAATTTCATTAAACGACTTTTAATTATCCTCGTATTACCTCAGCTTACATGAATCCCGTTATTGACACTTTGGTTCTCGAAACTCTGATAGGATACTAAGCCACTGTTAACCCGTACTTAAGATATATGGGGTTTTCAATAAATATCAACAAATCTCCGCGTACCAACTTATAACCAATCAAAAGTATATTGCGTCTACCGAGCGGTGTGGGAAAAGGTTAGTAAAGTGAAAATAATATATGTATAACTAACAAAACAGAAAAAATCTTTTAACTATATATAACGGACTGCCAGGCTAACGAGAGTTGAATTAAAATCGAAGGAATCAATAAAAAAAATAAAACGAGAAGGAAGCAAACACGGGAATAGCATCAGGCTGACAGTAAAAAATAAAAGTAATTGATCGTGGGAAAAAGCAGAAAGGTCAGAGGGCATCGCCAGTTTCCTCATTCGTCTGTATTCGCATGTGATCATATATATACACACCTTAACTCATACATAACATAAATTGAACTCGCATGTGCATATAGAAGCAGATAATACGTATAGGTCATAGATATACAAGTGCAGCTATATATATATAAGATAGAGAGTAAGGGTGGTTCTTCGGGGGTAATTGAAAAGAGATCTGACAGTGACGTGCAGGCCCGACGTGGTTGCGGATTTAAAATTATATTTAAAAAAAAAATTACCGTCAAGCAAAAGAAGTAATCGCAGCGTGAGTCTGCTTTCACGGAACCGGATCCACTCACAGTCAATAAGAGTGATCAGAGTGTGAAAGGGATAGAAGATGTAAGACAAGAAGAGAGATAGGAAAATTGAACATAGAAGACCCTACAATAACCTCATCAGTAATAACAGGAAGCAAAAGAGTATAATCAATGGACGAGTATCGAAGGAATGGTGAAATTCAATTAATTTCGATTTAATTACGACATTTCCTAGCTCTCCTACCAACACACACCAGTGTCTATCTTGCTAAGCTTTTCTCTTTTTTTTACTCTTTCTACCGCTCTTTCTTTGACTTTTTGCCTTCCATAGCTGCTCCTCTTCGTCGTCCCATCGCCATTCTCCACATCCCACACTCGCATTTACCATTCTTATATACTTTAGCCCTGTGCAAATTTTCAAATAAACGGAAAACCTACCCATAACATTTTACATGATCATTATTTTCGTCGACTTTTATAATGGAATAAAAGAATCATTACCATTACCGTACATAGGCGTACCTCTATAGGGATCTTGACTGGGGTATGCATACACACTGTTGTGCTCATGTGTGTTTAACCAGGGTCAAGCCATAAGTATCACTGGATAACAAAATTTTTGCATATTTAAGGATACAGTCTATCGATGGTTATGTCTATAACATGCATATATTCTTTTTAATTTTTCGGCAGGGTTGTATGGAAGTTGGGGAACGTGATAGGCTTTGGTTGTATCGCGTGTCAAAAGCGTTGTCAGAATTTTGTAGGCTTTTATTAATAAATACGTTACTGTTGGTGATATAATCTTTGTATTGTAATTACTTCTATGCGCCATAAGCATGCATGTACCATTAATTATTAATAATTTTCAAAGACGAAATAAACCTGTCTAATAGTGCATTATTACAGGTAATATAATACATGGTACGCTGTCGTAATAGCAAAGTATTATAGTATGCTATACTATGCTACATTGATTACATTTGCGAGAATGGAATACAGAATGTTGTATTAGGATTAGAGGCGAGTGTTTGGATTATGTTTGTTCACGCTAAATCATGTGAACAATAGTGACGTAATTGCAGACATTGCATTCACTATTTTTATTATCTTTATACTCTGTGTATGAGACAAATATTTTTCAAAATGCACTTTAGCATATTTATCAGTGTTAGAAGAGTTTAGATTTTTTGATAGATTGTGTAGAACTTTTATCTACTGATAATGGTAACGTTCTGCTATTTATATGCGTAGCTACGTTCAGTATCAGCTATCTATGCAATAACTGCATCGTAAGTGCATCTCAATGACGGGTTGTTTACGTTTGGCTTTTTAAAAGTTCGTCCCCGTCATAATTATTAACGCACGTTTCTCATTGAGCTCAATTGAATGAGAAATGTAGTATCTGATTCATATTCAGCAAACTACGTGCTCACGCTGTATTGCTGCAATATGTTTGTTATTTAGCCAGCTTTTTTGTCTAAAAATCAAATAATACACGCATTATGAATGTCCAGACATTTAAAAAACAGTTATTGCACGTTTCAAAAATAGCAGTAAATAAGGCTCGAGCATGATAATGTCTTACTCGATTGCATACAGGGTAAGCATGGATACAAAGTACTGCCAGTGAATTTGTTCGCTAAAAAATTCACCTAAATATAATCATTCGAAAACAATACAACAAAAAATTTGCGAACTCGCGAATTTGCGTAATATTCTATAGCATGGTTTTTATAAATTATTCATATTTTCATACATGTATACACGTAAGACTCGTATTAACCAGCCTCGTTTTCCTCAATGCTCGTACAATATTTTTTATTCCTAACACAGAAACATCGACACCGAGTACTCCTGATCCGCTAGATGTTTTTGCACAGCCTAGAAGAAGTTTCGCAAAGGGGTTGCATTGTTCGCCCAGAACTTCCCCAATAAAATCCAGCCGACCTCCGGAGCACGTGTGTGCCTCTATATATCTGTGGCTGACCCTGTGTGGGTATGGAGTGCTGAATCCTACGAAGTTGGCAGTCATCCTGAACCACCCTCTATCATCCTCCTATGACAGTGCTTGAACATAGTGGGACCATCCCCGTAGATTTTCACCTACGGATATCTACATAAGATTGTCACAACCCCGATTTGGGTTGCTTTTATCACTTTCGAAAAGGGTGAAATCGCTTTCCTAGACATTGAAACTTTTCCTGAACCTACCAACCGGAACACCTCGTCTGCTCAAAAAAGCACTGTAATCTCTTCTTATCCCGGTTGCGTTTCATCTCTGGACCCCTACCTCTCTCTGGAGCTTGTGGACTAAAAAAAGGGGAAAAAACTGAATCCGAAGGATAAATCTCAGAAAATTCTTTTTATGGCAACCGTGGAACTTCTCCAACAGGAAAAGTACTCTTACACCCTCTGGACTTTTGGACAGGGTCCCTCCTTCTTCAAGATATGAAACGAGCATTTTGCTACCACCTATATGTCTTTTAAGAGTCGCCACACTACGTGCTTGGATGCAGCTTTTTGTAAACCTGAAATTAATACACTTTACATTATATACATATATATTTTTTATTGATGAAGAGTAGAAAATATGGTTGACATCGATCGATGGTACCAAATTCTCTGATGGATCTGATGAACTAACAGGACTATAAAGTACGAAAAATGAGAACGGAAGTCGCAGAAAATTTTCAATGCAGATAGAATCGTGGGTGTTAGATAAGAGTCGTGTTGTGTTTATTGAGGAAGGTTGATGATAATACAGATACTAATTTCCTGCCAAAAAGTTAATTCAGTCTGAAGGGAACCACAATTGGATCCGATGTCCCCGTTTGCCTTAAACGGCTATCAAATCATGTCTTTGACTCCTACCTTTTCATTCCTCCTCCCCTTTCTGATTCTGTAATCACACTCTGCCTCCCACACATTCTCTTTGCCCTTTATTGTCGGCCTTTGTCATCTATATATATATGTGCATGTATATATGTCTAGTAGCACCTTTCTTTATCCTCCTTTTCCTCTTTCGCTCTCTTCTTTGAAATTCCCTCGCGAAAACTTCATTTCGATAACTTTTTTATTTCGGCGACGACATTCACTCTTAGGAAAAAAGAAAAGAAATCGAAGAAAAGTCTCATTGAATTTTGAAAATCGCATTTCGCGAATTTCACACGAGAATCAAGGTGAACACGCGAGAGACCAGGCACGCGACGACGCGTGCACATGCCGAGCGGTGCACTTACACGCCGGAGGAAGAATGCGAAGAGCGAAACTTTTCCAATCTCTCCTTTAAGTTCTTAGGGATTGTTGAGAAGGTATTCCTAAGCCAGGAAAAAAGAGCTTTCAGTCCTGAGTATTAAGGATGCCAACATACTAAGCACGTGTATTCGAAATCATGAGTACAGTACAGCTTCAAGGTACATTGAGATGTCTGCACATCTGATCATATGATTTGTCACAAAATATGTATGTATATGGAATGGAAACAGACGAATAGATCCCTGCACGAGAGCAGACAGCACAAAATGTGACTGAATCAGCGATACATACACGTTATATAATTTTCCTCACACTTAGAATATATTATAGATTGGTAGTCCCGTGCAAAGTATATTGCGCAATGGATCATGGGTCGTGCATCACAGCCCATTTTAGCAGTGATTGCGATTATAAATCAGACCTGGACTACGCAGTCATAGATAGTCCTCTGGTTTATTTGTTTCCAATATTTTCTTATGTCCTTTTTTTTTAATCAAAGAAATTTTTCGAACCGTTCTATAGCTTTTTCGATTCTCTATCCTTTTTTCGGGTCCATTTCTTCTGTACGAAAATAACAGGATAACGCTTATGGAATTATCTAAACCATTTTTTACACGTGTGCTGCGACTATAATAGAGAGTGAGCAGAAGATATAAAAGTCACGAGAAGTACAAGAATTACAAGTTTCTTAGAAACTTTATAAAGGAACAAAAAGTTATCCGTCGTCAAAAAAACATCAAAGACGGCAGAATTCACGTATCTACAAGCTAGAACAGAATTCAGTAGAGCCTCTTATTGCTCCGATACACTTACAGATTTCACCCTTATTTCTCAATTCCTTCGTATCCATATCCCGTGACCTTTGGAAAGTCTCCGCTTATGGAGAAGGGGTCATCGGGGGCCGATGGGGAGAGGAGCAGTGTCGTCGGACGTCCTTCGACGTCGAGAGGCTCCGTCGCGGCGGAGAAGAAAATCCAGAACGTCTATGGAGGGCCGTACGAGGAGGGATAACATTGAAGCATGGAGTAGGGAGGGAGGGGTAGAGAACAAAAAACATAAAGGAGATGATACAGAATGGACGAAAAATGGCGGGTATGGGTGGATGACCATAGACTCCAGTATGAAAAAATTCTTTGATCCTTCAGGACGCAAATCTGCGTGGGAATATCGCGGGCCTCCTATGGAGAAGATGAGAGCATCCGGACGACACATAAAGCATTCAATTTGGCAATGAGCAGACAGACGCCGTTTCATAGCCGGCTTTTACTATGTACTATAATCACATGATCCGACTGAAGTCTGGGCCACTGTGACATCGTATGAATCACCAAGTACACTGTACAAATTTTAGAGGCCAATTTTATTAATCTCATCAAAATTTAGTCTGGGCCACTGTTATATCATATGAATCACCATGTACACTGTACACATGTTACAGGCCAATTGTATTAATCTCATCAAAATTTCTTGTACTTACATTCAAATCAATGCAATCTATAAAATTAATTATCAACAATATAATCAGTAATGTACTTGTCCTATTATATACTTGTCCAAGCTTTATTTACCCAATTTTGTGATATTTCATTATATCAATGTAAAGGATTTAGAATTATATTATATAGCAGAGCTGCTATTATTAGCAATGCTTATGGCAAGTACGGCGCTAGTAGTTCTCTACATATGTACAGTACTGGATCCATGGCGTATGGATCCTGATCTTGACCTTAGCCCAGCGTTATCGTATGTCGAACGTTCCCGAAAATTCCATAAGTTGTAGCCTGTATTGATAGTAGTAATATGACTGGTAATGGTATTAGTGTAAAACAGGAACATTGAGTCTAGGTGGCGCATTGATTTTGGCAAATTTTCAAAAGACACACTATATACCCAGACCATTCCTCTTTCCTCTATGTCCTCTTCCTGCTTGAAGAAGCCTAAAGTGGCGGACAAGTGGGACGAGACGGACGCGAGGAATGAGGAGCGGGAAGGATGGATTTAATTTAATCCCGAAGGACGAAAGCGGCCGCGTTGCCGGAATGCTTTCCCGAATGAGAAATTCGCGTGGAAAACACACACCGAAGTTTCCCGAGCAATTTTGCTGAAATTGGCGAAGGGACTAGTAGTACTCAAACACTATGGGTTTCGATAATAGACCTTTAAAATCGGAGAAATCATTGTATACTGTGACGAAAGAAAAAAAAAAGATAGTAATAATATATAATCGCGAGAAAATAGATAGAAAGGTACTCTAAGGCGCTACACGATCTTTCGCCAACAAATGACTCGATACTCTTTCCGAATTTCCCGGGACTACGCGATACGAAACAAACTGAA